>JAYJLV010033905.1:0-12800 GCA_036873485.1 Torymus texanus | reverse complement strand
AAATAAGTACAATAGTTCTAAGTTATATTAGGTGGAAGGTATTTTTGGCCTTCAAAACTCGATCATTTTAATTTTTTTCCCGAATTATTTGAAACTCTTCTGAAAAAAATATTTTGGCAATGCTTCCAACATAAATCAGGGATAAAAAAATTCGCACGCGAACTCATTTCTTTAAAATTACTGCTACAATATGTACAATAACAAGTGCATATTGTCATTATTATAAATCAAAAACAATTAATACACTCTATTCACGTATCCGGGAGTGAGGTTGTACATCTCTTTTACTGTTTTGCTTACTTGTTATGTTGGTAATATGATTTAAAGTAAGAAGAATATAAATAAGAAGTTTTTTCTTGTACAATTAATATGATTCGATAAAATATTTAGAAATATTTAGCGACTGAGATTGTTTTTGTGCTGATCGGGATTACCCCATGTCATAAACCGAACCCAGTTTTGATTCCTTTTGAAAAATAATAATTTCACGATGAAAAGTTTATAGATATTTATTTTTCATACTTTATAGATATTTATTCTCTTCATTGTCGCATAAAATTGTATAGCTAAAAAAAGAAACTCTTATAACAGCAGCAGTTTCAAAGTAACCTTGAAAAGAAGTCTCAAATTCTACATTCTGAGAAAACTCTAAATAGTGCATCATAACGTATGTAGTTTTATTGAAATTGAAAGAAGGAAACATACCTACGTTTCTAATTATTTTAAGAGAAGAATAACGTCAAATAATACATATATAACCAAGATGATCGGTGACACGCATACTCTGGCCGCTCGACGTGAGATTGATTCAGCCATAAGCTTTATTTATATATGTATAACACAAATCATCTAACATTTACCTATTTTAGCAAATTCTTTTTGGGGTAGCAACTGAAAAGTTTCACAAACAAAAAAACGCATCAACGTACACGTCTTTCATAACACCCCCGTCACTTTTTACATCAACTGATAACAGAAATAACACTCGGTTACATACGCCACTCTACCCTGTGATCCTCTTTAATATTTCATCCCACTTGGCCCCTTTATTCTTCGGGAAAAGTAATAAAGTCACGGTGTCCATCTTACACAGTCATTCTGATCGCGTGTGGCGATTTCTCTCTGTAGGCGAAAGTGGAGTCAGCTGAAATAACGCAAGCTGACATCGATGCTGTGCGCTCTCTTTACATACCCGTCGCAGAACGCGCTCAAATTCTCTTCTTTTGTGTGTCGGATCTACAGCAGCTGGACACGATGTATCAGTACAGTCTCGAGTGGTTCGTCAGAATTTTTTCCGCTAGTATGGCGAACACGAAGAAAAACGGTATTATGAAAATTTATGATCTATTTTAATTTCTTTCTATTTCTTTCTTTCTGATATAGAAGTTTAACTATTTTAAATAGTGAATATTTCCACATATTACCACTAAAAATTAGTAAATATCTACTAATGTTTCAGTGGAGTAGTTTTAACTAATCTATAATGTTTTTTTCACTAATTCAACTTTAGAGAATAGGAATGATCAACTTTTATACATATATAGAGAATGTTTAACTGCACGGAAAGAAATTTATTTTTAAACTTTACTTCTTTTATGAGAAAATTTACTATTCTTATAGTAGCACTGGAACACACTCGACATATAGGATTTTTACGGTTTTAAATAGTAATTTCACTATTTAAAACAGTACTTTTTCTGATTGCTGCCAAAATAATAAAACTTTGCTACAAAATTATGCTTAAAAAATTAATTTTTAAAAAATAAAATTACTATTTAAAGCAGTAAAAATCGCACATGTCTAATGAGTCCCAGCGCTACTATAAAAATAGTAAATTTTTTTATAGAAAAAGTAAAGTTTACGTATAAATTTACTCCATGTGAGAAAAATTGTGACTAAAGGATGCACTTTTACAATCAATAAGTATTGAAAAAATAGCAACGGTATAATTGATAGTGGTTATGGTTATTTTTCACAATTGTTATTTTTACTGAACGTAATCAATGTAGTACGTAATATAAAATGCCGCTGTTATTTATTTTTTTCCGTTACTGTACCTATTCCATTATATAGGGTGAGTCAGTATGGATACAAAAAAAAAAATATAAAAATAAATAAAATATAAAATATAAATATTTCTTCAGCAAAGCATTTTCAGAAAAAAAGTTGCATACAGAAGTTTCAGGGTGTTAATCAAGGACTTCAGTCGTGACTTAGAAATTGACCTTGAAAATAAATTTCAAGCTCATTTGAAGGTCAACTTCTGTTTTTTAAATAGGAACCCTTATTTTTTACTTTAGATTCTTAAAGAGCGGGAAATATTACGTTCGGAGGTGCATCCATATTAGGGATCAAAGTGACCCATATGGTTCAAAATCTCTGCCAAAAATGTAAGAATAAACATGAAAGATCCTATTCTTCAACTAAATATTTTGTTCGGCGATGGCAATTAAAAAGTTCATGGGTTAAGTAGTTATCAATCGTTTTAAATCTAACGATGACCTCAAATTTGACCTTGAGGTAATATTTCAAAGTTATTTGAATGTTAACTTAATTTTTTTAAATAGAAACATTTACCAAATTTTAGATATCAAGGTCATTCTGAGGTTAAATATTAAGGTCGCGTACAAACTCATGTAATACCATCAAATTTTGGTAATACATAACTTTAATAATAAATAGCAGTGTAAACTCTGGTGTAGTTTAATTAGTTTTGGATTCGAAAAAACAAAAATGTTATAAGATTAAATTGTACTTCAGGTCATTTCAGTTTAATGAATGGGGTACACAATAAATACTCGTATCTTCGAAAATAATATTATTTACTTTTCTGTTCTACCTGTACACTTAAGTTGTAATAACCTATTGCAAGGTTACGACTGAAGTCTTTGATTAACACTCTGAAACTTTTGTATGCAACTTTTTTTCTGAAAATGCTTTGCTGAAGAAATATTTATGTGTATCCATACTTTTGACTCACCCTGTATATTTATGTTAAGAGATGGAAAAATGTGACTTTTTATTTTTTGTTTTTCATCTCGCAGATAACATGTTTCATTTATTATGTAGTTACGGAATATGCCTAAAACCTTCATCTATTATTAAATCGACATCGGAATAAGAAAGGAGAACTTACAGCTAGCTATATATACGCGATTTTTATAGAGAACGTGAACGAGCGTGTGTTAGACATCAACGAGTACTTCACCTTTTCTCTCTACTCGAATGTCTGTCGCAGTCTATTCGAGAAACATAAGTTGCACTTTGCGTTTCTGCTCTGTATCAGAATACAAATGAGGCAAGGCGTAATCGATCAGGACGAGTGGCGCTTCCTACTCTCTGGCGCCATTCCTTCTAAGGTAAAACCTACCTTTATACTATCCGTTCTCTTCTTTTTTCCCTTGTGTATTCAAAAAATCCGTTTCTACCTTAAACAAAAAAAAAATAAAATAAAAATAACAAAGGTCCCTTTGTTAATTGTAGGAAGAGCCGAATCCTGCACCGAATTGGCTGTCCCAACGCTGCTGGACGGAGATACAGTCGCTCGCTGCGCTGCCGCGATTTGCTAACTTTGTCGTCGGCTTTAGGGCAAGCATCGCTGACTTTAAACGGATATTCGACGCTTATCAGCCAGAAACGTTAGTATATATGTATACACGAAATTCAAGTACACGCGTTTCGTTAAACACAAACAGCCGTGAGATAGTTTGCTGCCAAGAGAGTCGGCAGAAATTTAACGGCTCTCGGAGTTTCGTAGTGACGGCTTCTAAGACTAGAACTATTAATATTATGTTAAATCGTTTGGATTATATTTGGATTATTTTATTAGATCAATGCAGATTTATCGGTGTAAGAAGTGCTTTAGGGAAATTACTTTTTCTACAACTACAAGAAAATTGCAAAACGTTTCTTTGATTTTGCACGAGATAAAAAAGTCGTTTCCACTCTGATTTTTTTCGAAACTTTTTTCAAGGTACATTTCCCAGGCCTGGATTTTTCTATTCTTTGCACCTCGTAATATATAAGAGAAAACATGTACAATTTTTTTAAAAAAGTTTTGGGAACAATTTTTTTTCAAAGATTGAAAGATTTTAAAGAAATAGAAAATGAAGCCTTTTTGTTTGTTCCTTCAAAACTGCCGACTGTTGAAAGTTGAGTGCCGAAAAGACACTAAAATATGTAAATCGTACAAATCAACTTCCATAATTTCGTGTCTTACGTATTGTAGCGTATCATCAAAAAAATTTTAAAGTCATACAATTAGGGGAGATTACTATGGTAAAATCAGATAAGTTCAGATTTTTTAAAGCGCTACGGTAATGTACAAGAGGCTATTGTTGACTTTTTGCTATTGAGATTTTTTAGGAGGTAAAAGATCTCCAAACTTATTCGGTTTAATTCCAGTTTCCGCTACATCAGTGATTTTCCAAAGTAAAACTCGAGTATATAAAATGTCAACAACTCTCATATTCGACACGCGCTACATTATGACGTAAACGGGTTATTGAAGCTACTAAAACCTGCATTCAGCAAATTTTTTAATGCGAACAAATTGACCTAATTCAAATTCTTGCATTAATTGCGGTAAGCTTTTCAAATTACATCCTATACGGCATCAGCGGAAAAACGGAGAAAGATGATATTATCAAATTAATACTATTAATATTATTATTAATATTAATCATATTCATACTCAATCTAATTACTAATTTTGTAATCGGAATTTTCTAGTACATTGAAATAAATAACTAAACTATACGATATTAAGATATTAAGTTAATTTAAAAGGTATGAAATTGAATAAAATTAATTAATTACAAGTAACGTATTATACTCGAATGGCAAGATCTAACATGATTCATCTTTATACCGATAAATGCAACCCAATCCGCCGCGTCACGTGTGCAATACTGTGTACACGTAATAACGGCTAAATCTTAAAGAAAAGTCCTTTTTGCCAGTATTTTCTATGTTAATTTTCAATCATTGAAAAAGACGTTACCAAGAAGTTATGGACGTATAAAAATATCACTAATGTATTCTTGGTAATGTTTTTTTACAAGCCCACGAAATTCTACAAAAGTCTTTTTTCAACTAATCACTTGACATAAAAACATTTTGCGTATGATTAATTTTTCTCTCCCACTAACACTCACCGGATGAAAACGACCTTTTTTGAAGTTATGAAATATACTCTTATGTAATACCAAGTATTATTTTTTCAATAAAATTGAATACAAAATAAAATTTTTTATAGAACATTAAATTGATTTTTTATTCATATGAGCAATATTTACAAATATCATAGTATCAAATAAAAGTAATATTTTATCTTCTCTTTAAAAAGTGATAGATGAAATCTGTCATCACAATAAGACTATTTTGATTGGTTGTTGTAAACTCATTAAATTGGTCTATACAAAATAACTAACTAACTTAATCGTGTGTACATAACTACAAAAATAAATAAATAAATATATAAATAAATAAAATAATGAAAACCAATACGCGCGAAGCGCGTTTAATCTAGCTAGGCTTCTCTAATAAAAGTGATGGATAAAATCTGTCATCACAATAAGGCTGTTTTGATTAGTTGTTGTTGACTCATTTGATTGGTCTATATACAGAATAGACGCCAAAATCGAATGTATTTGAATTTTCAAGATTGAATTATTGAGTAGAGTATTTAAAACTGAATAATTAAAATAGTATAAGAAAAATTTCATTATTTTATTTATCAAAATTACGTCATTACCGTACACATTGAACTCATTGAAACGAACTTTGAAATTGAAACTAACATGATCATAATCATAACCTCAAAAAAATAAATAAATAAACAAATAGTACGCGCTTAGCGCGTTTAATGTAGCTAGTTTCTTAAAGTTTACATTATCCGTTGTTGGAAAAGGTATAGTTTTCAGCGGATGAACATCCTTAACTGTTTCTACAAAACCCTCACGCGTTTCCTTCTATACACGCAACATATCACCATTCTCAGGATTACGTACCCAGAACCTTGGAACAGTACCCTAAGTGACCTGCAGAAGATGCTAGTGCTCCGCTGCCTGCGGCCTGATAAGCTGACGAATGCAATGCAGCTGTACATCGCACGCCACCTGGGCACTCGTTTCATTGAGCCCCAGACTTCTGGCCTTGATGCTATTTACAAAGAGAGCGGACCAACGACACCATTGATATTCATTCTGTCCAGCGGCACGGATCCAGCCTCGGAGTTGTACAAGTTCGCAGAGAAGATGAGGATGGCGAGGAAGTTGTACTCGATTTCGTTGGGACAGGGACAGGGACCGAGAGCTGAGTTGATGCTCAGACAGTCGCTCGAGGCCGGAAACTGGCTATTCTTTCAGGTGAGACGGTTGATTGGTTAACTTAATATTTGACAAAATAAATAATGACTTTTTTTTTAAATTTTAAATTATTTCTACTTATGAGAATTCAGTGGTAATATAATTTTAGACCTATTCTATTTGTATTGGTGATTCTTTGTTAAATCAAGCGATCAAAAAATAGATTTTCTTGAAACTTTGTGAGAATGTTTTACTTTGTGTATCGGATGCTGGTGAATTTTTTCAGATTTTTTAAAATTAATGTTTCTTGTCTGTGTTATATTAAAGTTGACAATTTTAGCATTTTTGGTCGATTTTGCTTAATTTATAACTTCTCAGAGAACCATTTTTCACGATGGACATAAGAATAGTTATGTTGTAATACTTTCTCAGTTTTTCAATAAAAATACTTTAAAAGCCGTAAATATATATGCTTTCACTTACATATGTGCAAATGAAACTTGAAATTTAGAAAATTGAAAGTTCGATCCGGACTATCTCCACCACAATATTCATAAAGATACTTTTTCATTGTACAAAGATGTCCGTATGAGTCCCAAAATGGTGTGCAAATGTTTTTTGATCTCAAGAAGTTCATCTTGCTTCTAATGTATCAAAAAAAGAATAGTTAAATTATACGGAAAATTCCAAGAAAAGAAGTGTATATATAACATATTTCGGGTTTTTGCTTCCTTTTTTATGACACTTTTTTACAATAAAAAAGTATCTCCATAAATTTTGTGGTGGAGATAGTCTAGATCGAACTTTCAATTTTCTAAATTTAATATGTTATTTGCACATATTGTAACGGAAACGTCAAGCGGGTAGAAGCAGCAGCGCATGTTAGAATACGTGTGAGGGAAAAACCTGCAATGATAAGTACCAATGGTGCGAGAGGGGCGTGTGAAGAGCCTCTCCTAATTGCGATAGAAAAAGGCTCACTCTCTTGCCGTTAATCTTCCAAAGGAGACGGAAGCCAATTAATCAATAATCAAATTTATTGTTGAGTGAGCAGAAAGCTCTTTATTTCATTAAAGTCTCCAATACATATGAAGTGGTGAGTGACCAAACCAAAGAGCTCTTAGCTGTTCTGTAGCTGGATTCCGAATGCATTACCGTGGCATGAAGGTTGTATTTATACTAGAAACGACTTGTTCGAGAAGATTATTTATTTCTTTAATGCTTAACTTTTAGTTTTATAACATTTAAAAGAATTAACTTTTTTTCAATTTTTAAAAAGTAAATAACTCTTCTTTATTTATAGTTCTATTTTATTTCTTATAAAATTGTGTGGCATGTTTGTGAAACAAAATTTTAATAATAGGGCTTTTTTGCCATGTTCTTAATAAATTTGAATCTATAAAAAAAATAATTACCTATAAGGTAATTTGGGGAAATTTGGCCACCTTAAGCGGAATAATTTAAAATTTAAAAACGAAGACTTCAAAGGATACTAAATATATTATCAAAAAAAAAAAAATTAGAAACGTCTTAGATGTGATATTACCTTTGTCGAGTGCAAAAGTATAAAATATGCGTTTTGGACAAATTGGACCATCCCACACCGAATTCGGCCAATATTAAAAAAAAGGTTGGATCTTATGGCATCTTAATATTGGTTAGTGATCAGTGACCATTTTACGCCTATTTTTCTCATGTTAAATTTCCGCAAGTAAAATTGATACGTGTTCAAAATTGTGTTACAAGGCTAATTGTGTTTCAAGGTTTAATTTTTTCGCTTATTTTATGTTCAAGAAAAATTTATTCCAGAAGTATTGTTCAACTCCTTTTTACGTCATTTTTATGACTGAAATAGAGGAAACTTTTTGAGGAATAGTACATATAGCGGGACATGATTTTTCAAGTCAGATATCAAAACAAAACAAAATTACAGCAAGGTATTTTAGAATTTACGCTTTGAATCAATATACTGTACATTCGTCACGAAGCAAAATTTTATTTGTTGCCAATTACACGATATAACATTCATCGTAATAAAGATTTTTATACTAAACATTTTTTCTATGATCGTGATACTTGTAAAATTGTTCCAATTCTCACAGAAACTTTATTTTTGATAGCTGAAATAGTAGATTATACTAAGAGCACGAAACAGGGATTTCCAACACGAGTGTGATTATGTCCGAAGTGCTGCCATCAAACTGACACTCGTAATACCAATCCCTTGAATGCCTGTAGTGCATATTGTAGTAATATTTTTTTTATCCTGTTGCTCTTTTTTCAGTGCACATAATTCTCAATTTTAACGTAAAAATCTCCGCATAATCCTTTTAAACCCGCTTAGGATAAAATTGAAAAAGAATAAAAAAACAAATAAAAGCGAAATCTACTTCTGCATCGTAATGCTAACTGACCCAAAACGGAACGTTGGAAAGGAAAGAACAGTTACTCCAAACTTTTTCACCCCTCCTCAACTTCAATTCCCTCTTAAAAGCGATTTTTAATCGTGCGCCAACTGCTTATAGTCCTTCTCCCCGCGATCAATATTCTATTTAAATCTCTCGGGAACCGCGACTAGAATTCCGAGATAACACTCGATTCAGGGAAGGAGACAAGCCTCATGATCTTGTTTCGCATGTGCAGTATAGAGTTAATGATTTCAGAGAATTGTTAGTTTTCTCTAAAGTTTTTATTCTTTTAATTAATCGCTAAGTGTGATCAATTAAAAATTTTTTCGCTATTTTTCCATATATTTTGTGATACAAAAAAGAAGAAAAAACGTATCATTGAGAAATATTTTTGTCCGATTTGAAGACGCAATAGAAATAAGTTTTTTTCCTGAATTTCGTTATATATCATTTTTTAAAGACTTATGTAATCGAATCAAATACATGTAAGTATTGACAAAGAATGATAATACCTTTTGAATTAATATTCAACTTCAAGTTATATTTTTCTACACTTAATATCAAATTTTCGTTAATACATTCTTCACAAAAGTAGTTAAAAATAAAAAAAAAAACATTTAAATAGCAGATTCAAAGTACTCAGGGAAAAGAGCAACTTCTAAAATAGTAATAATAATTTATCATGAAAATACAATCGTTACAATAATGACGTTGTTGAAAACTATCGCAGGTGGTCCTCTTTAAAGGATAAGAAAACTGGAATAATTGTAGCAAAGTCTGATGCATGGGCACCGAGGATCATCGAACAGGAGCGAATTCAACGGCGACAATATTCGTCAAGGATATTCGGGTGACTCCAACATCTGAAACGTAAAAGTAATAAAACACAAAGATTGTATTTTTATAATACGTTATTATACAGTAAGGTGTACTACTGATGAGAAAGTGATAGAGTGTAAATAGTATAGGAGTGTACTTATATGATATTATGACAATGTTAAAAGTGCAGGTTAGATAGTACGAATCGTAGCTTAAATATAAAACGGAAACAACTGGAGATGTAAAACATTCTGAAACTTATCTGACAGTTGATGCTTTTCCATAAATGTGCTCCTTTATTTATTCGCAATGAAGATTTTCCCCGAAAATTTTGTTGATTTTTAATACATCACATAGCGGTGGTCTGATTTTTCAAGTCCAACTACTTGAAATTGGTAAAAGGTTCCTATACACACATGATGCAAATATCGTTTAAAGAGTTTGCCTTTTATTGCGGATAACGACTTCGTTTTGAAACATTAGACGATTCACGGTGCCCATGTATCAGACTTTGCCACAATTATTGCAGTTTTTTCATCCTTCAAAGAGGATCACCTGCGATAGTTTTCAACAACGTCATTATTGTAACGATTGCACCAGTAGCATATGCAGGACCATTTTTACAAATGAACATGTAATTTAATTTTTATTTATCAAATTTTGTGTACGAAAATATTTTAAAAATCTGTGAAATATACCAATTTTGTTTTTAGCTAAAAAAATTTGTATGAAATTTTAGGTATTGCGCATTATACAATGTGTATTACAGTGGTTATATTGCAATATATGCTAAAATGTGTAAAAAAAAATGTATAAAAAATATTGGTAAAAAAATTGAAAATAAAAAGATTTTTGGTAACATACTAATTTTTCTATTGTCTTAAAGTATAAAATTAAGTATATATTAAAATTCTAAAAATCGTCTTGAATTCAGTACAAAAGCTCAGGGCATGAAGTCGGAGATGGGGGAAGCCGCTGCGAGGGTCGTAAATGATTCGAGTGAGTGCGCGGAAGAAAAATAGTCCTCGTGTAAAAAATATTGTAAAAAATTGAAAATAAAAAGATTTTTGGTAACATACTAATCTTTCTATTGTCTCAAAGTATAAAATTAAGTATATCTTTAAAAAATCTAAAAATCGTCTTGAATTCAGTACAAAAGCTCATCTCGAATTTTGTATGATTGAAAACCATCTTAAAAATTCTTTAAAAGGCCGAATGTAGGGATGATTAAAAAAATATTAAAATCATCTTGTCTATTTGGTGAGATTTTTCATCTCAAAAAGTATTAAATAGTGCCATAATCAAGATATATCTTTATCTCAACTTTTTTTACGCGGGTAGAGATATTCATTTTGATAACATTTTACAAGAAATTTTTTATTTAAAAAAATTTAGTCATCCTTTAAATAATAATTTAACTGAACGCCATCACTAATTTAGATTTTTATATTCATCTCTGTGAAAAATTATTTGATTTAACTGAAACTTTGAAAATTGACTCAAAATTTTTACAAAGTGACATATGTTTAATCATCTTTTTCTGCTATGTCATTTTTATCCGCGCAACATGAAGTAGCATTCCATTTCATAAAATACGTTTTTTACATATTAATTTGCACATTGTTCTGAATCTAGAGTTTAATTAAATGCAATTAAAAATTTTTAATCGGATTTATAAAATTTAATCCCGATTTCAATCGTTTCACTGTGAGTTGAAATATAATTTTGAAGCGATTCTATCAAATGTTTATAAGAGTGGTCTTATTTAAGAAGAAGAAGAAGAAGAAAAATAATTTATTTACACAACCCCAGTACAACAGAAAATTAAATGTCGTGACTATAAATTATCACAGCGTCAAGCACATATATACGCATATAAATTGCCATATAAAATAAATACAAATAGTCTTATTAAATAGTCTTATTAATCTACCATTCGAGAAAATGCCCAGGCATACTTTATTTTGATTATCTAAGAAACTAAACTTT
This sequence comes from Torymus texanus, assembly GCA_036873485.1. Classification (NCBI taxonomy): domain Eukaryota; kingdom Metazoa; phylum Arthropoda; class Insecta; order Hymenoptera; family Torymidae; genus Torymus; species Torymus texanus. The sequence goes on along the minus strand of JAYJLV010033905.1, from coordinate 1,276 downwards.
GTTATCAATGAAACTAACAGCCCCATAATTGACAACTCAAAAAGCTCTCAATCCTCCTAAATTGTACTCATCCCATTAAACTCTCGAGTTGCGGCAATATTTCAAGTATCCCTCTTTTCTCGTCATCCGATAAAGGCAACGCGCGTTGCTTAATTATTCGCGAGCATTTGCTCTGAAAGTTTCACGCGCTTCTAATTCTAGACAGCGACAGCCCACCATGACAAGTGACGTTGGAGGAGACAAGTAGAGAGAACAATAAAAAATTCAAATAGAACCGCACGATACTATTTTATTAATTTAATACTATGTTCGCACAATTGTTTATACTAGCCAAACGTGTAAAACTGTCGACTAACGCACGCAGTTTGATTCGATCGATTACACAAGATCACGTGTCTGTCGCGTATAGTTTGGTAGACGAATGGATGCGGGAGAGTGAATTTTTTATTCATCATGATTATTGAATGGATGCCTGGCGAAAATTCGGTTAGTTTACCATCGGTAGAGATAATTAGGTCAATTCTTTTAATCAAGACACACGGTATGCTTTGTTTGGAAAATTTATTCATTTCGTTTATTTTAGAAATCTAAATATCGTTTGGTTTAATTTAATATTAATATTAATTCCGTGGAAGGTCTACTCGTCGTACAGTATGATTTTCAAGTTAAAAACAAATATTTCGATTATACACTTATATGTGTAACCAAAATATTTGTCTTACAGTTAAAATGAGTATTAAACATTTTTTATTATTTTGTTATATTTAAGTATGTGAAATAATAAGCCCAGAAAATTATTATAACAAGAAAACTTTATTAAACAATCTCCAACCTCAGACTAGAAATTATTTATAAAATAAACTAACATCATCTGTTCCGAGATTGCCATACGCGGCGATTCAATAGATATACGCTTTAGTGAGGTACCTGGAGGTACGTATAGAGGCATAACAACAATGCTAATTTGATACCTGCCCCGAGGTCTCAACATCGATATTGTAACGGGTCAATGCGTGCATTCGGACGTTTAAATTCTCGCGCGAGGGAAAGCTAGCTCGTATACTATTTTGGCTTTTTACGAGCTAAACTTATAAGTTCGTCTTTTTTCGTACGCGCGATGATACAAGAAACATCGGAGTAAAAGAAAGGAGTCCGTGAATTGTCTGGTATCTTAGCGCTTGCCTGAGTTGTCTGGTGTTACGGGGTGGGTTCTTGCCACACGTACTATAAGAGTGTTAAACACTTGTAGGGTTTCTACACGAAGGAACCCCTGCTG
>JAYJLV010033895.1:0-27200 GCA_036873485.1 Torymus texanus | reverse complement strand
TCTGTTTCAGATGAATATTGAGAGTGCTGTGATGTATACCAATTGGAAGGTCGGTTGCGACCTAGCTCGCTTCACTCTATTTCTATATTTCAATAATGTATTAAAAACATGTGATATAATAAAAAAATTCATAAACTCTTTATATAATAAAAGAATTCATAAAAAACCCCTCATTTTCGTGCTTCTACACAGATTTCCCCCCTTAACAGATTGGGAGTAACGTAACCTAAGTTTCGAGTTTTCGTTCCAAGTTTTCTTACAAACTGGGCGTTGAAGTAGATGCAATTTAACAATAACTAAAAGTTTAGGCAAATATAAACAATATAGGGAGACTAAAAAATAGTTTGTTGCGCTCCTTTCATAAATATTTAGTAAAATTTATTTATTGCCATTTGATTCTGTCTCTCTTGCTCCTCGTCATAATAATAAGCTTTTTCTTGGCCAGTTTTTGACTCATTGTCAACTTTAATACCTTTAAAATGGCTACGAACAAACTTGTATCGATCATCAAAAAAGCCACTCCATTTTTTATCTATTTAATGTTCGAATATTTTATGACCAAGTCTAAAATAAATAGTCAGTTATTGGGTAAAAAAATGTTTTGGATTTCCACCAGGATAAACTTAACTTTAATACTATAATCTATCAATCCTATGTATCTAATTTAATTTTTTTATAATCTCATATCATTAATAAGACACGGCATTATACTAATTTACAATAAAAAGAAATGCACTCTCTATCTACACATCCAAGTGAAAAACGTTGCGCTTAAAAGAGATGTCGAAAAACGACAGCTATGGATCAATATTAAAATCGCCAGAATAAAAACTAAATATTAATGGTAACTGATTTCCTGTTTGCTCTGAAAAAGTTTTGGTTTAAGACTACGATTTTACCAAGATGAGAATGCATACGTGTATTCTTAGCTCCATCTGAGCTGTTTGGTGATTACTTACTCCTAAAATATATTTAAAGATTAATATCTCATAGATATTTTAAAAATTTATTGTTTTTCTATAATGTATCTTTGTACGTATATCGGACAAAAAAACGGATCCTTTTTGCCTCTGATCTGATTAATGCATATTACCTTGAAAAATATTAAAATGTTTTTTTTTCTTTTTTTTTTTATAGTAAACATAATCTGGTTGGAAAAATTCTGAAGAAAAGTATATCATTCTGTTATTATATATCAGAAATAATTGGCAAATTTAATTTTAAAACATTGTATAAAAGATACAATTTTCACAACCTTGATTGATATATTAAGAAAGTTAAAAAACTACGACAATGATTTACAGCGATTAAATTCTTTAGTGGTAATACTCTCTGTATGTGCGATAATTTGAGGCGTCGAGGATCGTGACGGAAGCGCCAAAAACCATTAGAACACTAGTATACGTTTCAAATATAGTTCATACGCTGTTTCATAACCTAATAAAAAAAATTACACTATTCTTGTTACTGAGAGAGGGAGAAAGCGAGAGAGAGAGAGAGAGAGGGAGAGAGAGAGGGAGAGAGAGAGCGAGAGAGAGATAGAGAGCGAGAGAGAGACAGAGGGGGAGAGAGAGACATGCATAGGGAGAGTGAGAGAGAGGGAGAGAGAGACAGGCAGAGGGAGAGAGAGAGAGCGAGAGGGAGAGACAGATGGAGAGAGAGAGGGGGGAGGGGGGGGAAGAGACAGGCAGAGGGAGAGAGAGAGAGAGAACTGTTACGACGTATACAGTTCTGTTGTAATTATATTTTTAAGACATTTGATTGTTAACCAAGAAAAAAAAAATAGTTGGTTATTCTTTCTGTCGCGCACATAACAATCGTCTTAGAAAGTTTATTCTTTTCCTATCCTGAACACTTTTCAACAAGTTATTTAAAGAATAACATGGAATAGTCAAGCAATCGTTGAAAAAAAAAAAAAAAAAATCCTTAACTCCTCTTTATCCCGTTCTTTCGTTTTTACATTTCCGCTTTAACTTCGGTCATCAAAGCAGCTGAGAAACTTGCGCATTTCATTCGGAGTGAGATATCTCACGATCTTCATTACACTCGAATCATCCATACAGGTTTTCAGCAACACCTCAGTCAATAGACAAGCACACTTCCTCTCCAGTTTGTACAATTCCTTAACAAAACAACGTGTGTACTCCAAGTATACACTGTAAGTTGGATATTTCATCTTATAATTAGACTTCATGAACGCGTTGGATATCTGCCTGTGACACAAGAACCAACCGACTTTTTCTACGTTCTCCGCGAGCAAATCGAACACCGTGATACCATTGTAAAAGATATCGCGCTTCATACGTTGACACTCCTTCTTGCACATATCGAAGTACATTTGTAATTCCTCGACTTCATTCAAGTAGTATAGTTCTGAAATGTTTATATTATTGGTGAGAACATCCATAAATGCTATTTTCTCGATCAAAGGAATTGACCAAGCGAAGCTTCCGTGAGAGAAACCGAGGTGAACCATGCCCATCGTGGGATTTTCCGAGAAGCGTGGTTTGTACGTTTTCGACTCGTCGTATAGTAGAAACATCCTAAACTTCGACTGAGCATCTTTGAATCTGAATTCGCTGTTCAGCATGAAATGTACGATTTTGGGCGTCACCATGGCACCTCGGTTAAACAGGAACGTTAAAAACGCAGTATCACATGTTTCTATCACACTTTCAGTAATCAGATTTACATTATCGTTGTTCTCCGTGTTTACGTTCAAACCCAAATGTAAGAAATAGTCAATTAAATCGGTACGCTGGTTTAAACTGGCCGCGTGTAGCACCGTATCACCGTTTCCAGAGCATCTTTCCACCAGAGGGTTGGCACCCGCTTTCACCAGTATTTTTATAATGTTCATCGGGTGACTAGCTCTTACTGCTGTCAGCAGTGGTGTTTTATACCAATTTTTCCCCATGCTGCGTACCTCAGCTCCAGCCTTGATGAGGAGCAGCACCGTTTGTTTCATCGCACGGTTCGATTGAAGCAGCCCATGTAACGGGGTATATCCATAACGGTCCATGTGGTTAGGATCAGCGCCGTATTTGAGCAGTAACTTTATGATTTCCAAATTGCGATCGCGTCTTTCTAGAGCGATGTGTAACGGCGTCCTCGACCAGTCATCGTAAGCATTTACTTCGGCACCTTTCTCAAGCATCGCGGATATAATTTCGGCTGATGCCCAGCTAACGACTAAGCGTAATGGTACACCACCACGCGCAAGGATTATTCCTCTGTTCCTATCGCTCTTTTCTTTCATTGACATTGTTAGGTCATGGATCAGTTCGGAGTCTTCCAAACGTGCAGATTCTGGCAGGATGAAGTATGTGTAGAATAAATTATATATCATAAGGCGAATAGGCTCTTGCACACGCCATGGCCCCATACGTAGATAGAAGTGAATTGACGCCCAGTCCATAATCCTTGTCAACGACATCTCGAAGGAAATTATGCTGAAATGATCGTTAAATTTTTGTTAAGCCTGTTGGTATGATTGAATCGTTAAATGATAGAATTAAGCGAGAAACAGTTTTGGTATAACAAAATTTGATTGAAAATGATTAAACTATTAAATAGGTGACAAATTAATGTTATACCGATTTAATTCTATTTAATTATGAATGCTGATTATGCTTTAATGCTTTTAGAATTGTACTAACAAATAAAATATACTTTTCATACAGTTTACTTGTTGCACAAAATAAATGTTCTTCAACAACAATACTTTAAGAATACCCTGAGGAGAAAATATAGATACTATTGCCATAATGTGTAGTGCAAAATCTTTACAACCATATTTTATAGTAAAATTTACTAATAATATGGTTCATAATACTAATAATACTAAAATATAGTATCAATAACTAATAAAATATGTATATTTCACTCAAAAAATAGAAACCCGAACTATATTTTGACAACTATACGATATAGTAGTGGCGACTACGTACATTTTTCTCATAGGATGGCAATATCACTAATTATCACTCACGATTTCCTAATATTAACTCTATAACGTTTGAAAATTCTGTTTCTCGGTTAATCGCTCATGTTTGTATATATCGACGCCCCTTACGAAAACTAGCACATCTTTTTACTCCGCGAAGAGTAGCATGTTTGGCCTTTCCTCCGCGAATATTAGCATGTTTGGAATTTTCTCCGCGAAGAGTAGCGCGTTTAGCCTTCTAGTCCGGACGCTGCGTACCGCACTGTATGCAATAAGCTTTCCCCGGATAAAAATTGTTTTCCCTCAATTGTTTAAACAACAATTCTTAAAAAAAATAAATAAGTAGCAAAATAAAATAAAAAATATTTTATCTATTATAAAATAAATAATTTGTTTTCCATCCAAATATTTTTTTCTGAAAAGAACCTTTAGAACACCTTCAAATTGTAAAATTTATGATTTTTTGAAATTACGATTTTACCATTATTTAACAACTTTAGCCACTTGTAAAATCAATGCAAATGAATCTTTTTCAAAATTTTAAGCTGATGTCATTTTAAACCTTGAAGAATTTTTGTCAAAAAATGTCACTACGAAAACTATATCTGCGTATCCATTACAAAGTGCTTACAGTGAAAAAATAATTCTAAACACAAAAATTTAATACCTACAGAATTAAAAAAATTTTATGAAAATATTATAGGTGAAAACCAAGTTTAAATATAAATAATGCACTGAATAATCCTTTTTTACTTATTGCACTCACCCACCTACCTAAACAACCCACCCGCACATACACATACGCACACAAATACACACAGAGCTAAACGCGTTACTTTTCGCGGAAAAAATGCCAAACGTGCTACTCTTCGCGGAGAAAATGGCGAACGTGCTATTCTTCGCGGAGAAAATGGCGATCGTGTTACTCTTCGCGGAGCGCGAAGAAGAGGTGCTAGACTTCGTAAGGGGCGTCGATATATACTACGCCCCGTCGGCCATTACATGCAGCGCTTATGCCCACGTGCAAGAGCCCCCACACGTGTAGCTCTGACATAAGAATACACTGACAGAAAAATGAGTATGTTTTCTGGTAATCTAACCATATCGACAATAAACCAAAATTTTTCTCACGTTACATAACAATTTTTCCTATTCTACGTAAGGTAATTTTTGCCAATAAACTGGTATAATATTTTCTGTCAGTGTATGCGCATACCCAATTATGAAAGAAAAGAAAAATAATAACTTATTACTTACAGCCACCGCGTAAAAGCGGACAACATTATTAAGCCATAATATATTGTTTTTATGTACAGCTCAGCCACCTTTTTTATATAATTTATAATTATCATATTGGAATGATGCTATGCACGCACACGTGTAACTTTAACTCAGTATTAAACGTTTCTGAAGTGTCGATTCCACTGTACTCCAGTGAACTGAAAGAGCGTAGCGTGAGAGAAAGCGTTTGGAGTCTCTCCGAAAAATCGGCTGTTGCAGATTCAGGTATATTTCTGCACGCACAAAATATACAGAGAAGAGGGATGAAACAACAGACCTTTAGACGCTACGCATTTCCAATTTAGAGTGGTGGGGATGGGAAAAAATCATTAGGTGTGCCGTCGACGGACAACGTGCGGGAAGCCTACAGCGGTGCTCGGAGTATATGCAAGGTTTTAGGTACAGGAACGTATATACTTGGGGCATTATTGTGCGTCTGTATCAGTTAGCGAAGAGGCGCGCATTAGTTTCGAAAGTTTTCTCTTTTAGAGAAAATCGTATACATATACTAATGTTTCATGCGGTCCGTGGCGATCTTTATCTGATTGTGTATGTATATATAGCGATATGTTATATCTGATGGATTATTTTTCAGCGCATTTATGATATTAAAAAAAAAAAAAAAAGTTAAATAAATAAATTTGTTAATTTATATAAACCTATAACCATTTACTTTATAAATGGTTCACGAACCATTTTTTCCCTTAATGAAATAAACATATATAATTTCAACAGTTATATTTACACACGCGCAGCAGTAGCAGTAAGAAACGCCATCAGCACAAGCGAACCAAGCGGCGCGCGCTCAACGCTTGTATAATGTAAAAATGGAATTGCGAAACTCTCGCATACACAGTCATTCATGCGTGATTGCGAACGATAGATTGAGGCTTGAACGCGAATGAAAATCAGTAAGCTACGATTGGCTCGGTACACTCGTCATGTCGGCGATTGGTTGGAGAGAACCGCCTCGTAGGCTGGAAAATTCGCAATGAAAAGCCATGCCTATGTTTATGCGTGATGTCGGATGTGTATTCGAATGAACGTCGAGCTGCGTTGTTGTTTATACAGAATTGTTTTTTTTCGTGCATATGTTATTTATCAATTATTTCTTATCTTTTTTTATATATATCATTGTGATCTTTGATTAATTTTTGTAACGAGCGCTATAGATAATTGGTATTTCAGTAAAATATCGGTAATTTTTTCATGCTTTACAAAGTTAAGTAATTTTTATCGTTATTATCCAATACCGCAATGTACACGTTTATATCATATACGTAACTTTTATATACGACGCATTATTTATTAAAAAAGTTTCTTTGCAAATAATATCGATGATGCCGGTAAATATTTTAATGAAAAAGAAAGTATGCGTCTGCATTTTTCAAAACTCTCCCGCGCATATCAAGGTAAAGTAATGTTGTTTACATAATAACTTTTCCTCTTTACGGCATAAACATATATATATATATATATATATATATATATATATATATACACACACACATCGAAGTTTCTAAATAACTATTTTTGTTATTAAAACCCAGAATTTTTCAATTACATTTAATGGCACGCTTCAGCACGCGAACGTACATATACAACTCTCATCGCGCGAGACTCGTCTATTATTCACTATTTGCATACGCATATAAAATGTCTGATGAATTATCTTTCGAGAGTAAGAGAGAGAGAGAGAAAATATGCTTTCTACGCGCTTACGCAACGAAAAATTTGATTGACCTCGGTCATTCGTCTTTTAGCGCGCGTCGATAAATAATTCGTCTCCCTGTCATAAATCTAAAAATCATACTTCCACACACCGTATAAAGAATTCAAAATTAATCTGTCCGCGCGCATACGCGGGAGCCTCAAAAAAAAAACGAGAAGAAAAAAAAGTCACAACGACGAAGAAGCGACTATATACACACACTCAAACTCTCTGATTATCAATCAAGCCGAGTAATACGGTAATTCGGTTTAAGGACTTGGCCAGACTTTTTTTTTTGTACACTTACCAACAAAGAAACGACGAGAAAAACATTTGAAGCAACTGTTGGATGAGTTAATTATATATAACGTACGCGACACGATTTACCATACTAATTATATTAAAGCATCTGTTTGTGAGCGTTAGCTTTTAGCAGCTCGCATGCGGGGCCACCTTGTCGAGACTCATTCATCTCGCGTACTCGTCGCTCCCTCGATGTTCCCATATAGAGAAGAAGAGAAGCGCGACGTCGTTGCTGTGCTTTTTTCACTCGAGCGTAACAAATGAGCATGCACAGTGGGTCAATCTGTACGTGGAGTCTATGAACAAATTGCTTGGGAGGATTATGATTTTTTTTTTGGCAGAGTCAGATTAAGAGATGGGTCAATTAGGCATGTGAAATTCGTAGAATTCAATATAATATATACTTTAAAAAAACTTAAGGATATTCACGTGTTGAAAAGCACAATATTTTAATTTACAGATAGGGCAAGCTTTTGTTTATAAGATTATATTTTTCAAACGATAATAAACAAAAATATATATAAAGTTACTATATAAAATAAACAAATAGTCAACAAGAAATTAATTTTTCCTTATAGAAAAACGATTACTGTCTTGTACATACGATTAACATTATACGATTAAATAAAACTTGTAATTGTCATTTACTGTTTAAACAAATCGTTAAACTAAAAATGATTATTTTCTATTTATAGGCAGGCATTTAACCTTTAAGAAATTTAAAAAATTCTGTACTACACAACTCACGTTTTCCTTAACCAAAAGTATCGACGTTTTTACAAGCACTGCGAGCATCAGCACACGTTCTAGTGCTTATTTTTCGTGTCGAACCCGAAAAGACGTGTTGTATGTCGAGGACCTAAATTCCATCGCGACGACAACCAAGAATAACACTTTTAGCAAGGATCCTAAGTGCTCGTATATATAAGTACGTTACGCGGTATGCGTGTGAGATATACTTGAAATCGAGAGAAAGTCTCAGTCGCGTATACGAGAAAGATTGAAGAAAGTTGCTCCGAAAATCGTAATAGAAATTGAATATGGCCATCGCTTCGATCTTGTCATGTGTATTTAGTCTCTCTTTAAATTTCTTCGAAATTGTCAAGTGCTACTTCATACATAAGAGTATACCTAAGTACATGCACGCGCGACATTGTCGTAAAAATAAAGCACGCGAGTGAACGCGCGACCACCAACGTTCACCGTACGCTGATATTTTTATAGCTGATGGCGAAGCATTTTAAGTCTCGCGTAAGACGCGCCTTGTTTTCGTACCCACTTACCGAAGATTAATGCTCGAAAAAGTCATCATAATTTTTCTTAACTGCCCTGTCTTTTATAGGATATTTATATTAAAAATTATATTTTTGAAAACGAACAAAAATTTTAAAACTGACATTTTTTACATGTACTTGTAATTCTTTTGAAAAGATGCATTAAGAAAATTTAATTTACACTTAATTAATGAATGAAGATATAATCAATGTTAAATGAAAAGTTTATTATATTTTCATAATACAATAATTATAAAATATTTTCCAAAGGGTATACCTAAAGTTGCTGGATAATCAATCACAACAAACCTTTCAAGTTTTCAATCATTCATACGCGTTAAACCATACCATGATAAAAATTATTCTATATATCAACGACATTGCCACCGATATAATTCAATCGATATACGTGCGCGTTAAATTTCCAGTTTCTGAAACACTGTCAATATCTTGCTAATCAACTATTTCGAATTTTTATAATAATTAATATTTCGATTCCAAATCACCCAATCTATTATAAAAGGATAAAAGTTATAACGAATATTCAAAAATATTCACATCTATATACACAACTCACACCCTTAATTTAAAAAGTATACATAATATATAATATAGGAGAATACCTCAGACCTACCCAACAATTATGCTAATATTAATCATAAATAATCAATTACCCACACGATGACAAAATCTCCGCTTGAAAAGTGTGGAAACCAAGCAGTGCGATTTCGGAAAACCGAATTATTTTTTCACTAATAAATAAACGTCGAACTTGATCGACGATCGATCACGCGAAATTAATTAAGCCCGCAAGTTTGCGCATGTGCACGCAGTAGCGACTGCAGCTCTATACTAATTGATTTCGATGTAACACCAAGCAGTAGCGACGGTTGTTCATGTAGCACAGCAGCAGTGCTAGTGATGGTAAAAAAGTCGCGTGTACGTTGTTGGGTAACGAGTATGCAGTGGGTGTAAGTATATGGTACGCGATACTACGGCGGATTCGTCAAATCAAGCCGTAACTCGTTTTTCCACGAATTGCTTTGATAATGTACTTTAGATTTACACAATTTTCAATTTTTGTTGTTATAAGGTAGAATTTCACGATTTCAAACGTGTTCTTCGTGTGTATATATATACACAAATTGTGAAAAAAATCGACAATGGTTTTTAAAAAAGTACGCCAATATTCATGATAAATATATATTTTCTCAACTTACTCCGACTCGTATAATATATCAATCATAATAATGTCTACAAAAAGTCATAATAATCAATTTAATATACAGAGTAGATAAATTTCCACTACCAACTTAATCGTTATATACTTATATACGAAAATCATTATTTATCCTCCCATTAAGTCAATGTAAATCAGAAACCTAATTCAATACCCATCATAAATTACCAAATCACGCTACTTCTTAACCCACACTGCATTTATTCCAATAAATCTATTAAACAAATTACCCTTGCACTCCTCTTACTCTATTCAAACGGGTCCTAATCCTTCAAACTCCATCGACCCATCCAATTTCGCAACTCTCTCTCTCTCTCTCTCTCTCTCTCTCTCTCTCTCTCTCTACCACGGTACACTCTGATCATGGGAAGATGATCAGCGTGCAACGAGTAGCCTCAGGGTGTGCACCCACGACTCTTGCGTGTAAATCATCATCGGTAGGTACCACGTATATGCCATTTTCAAATTGTTTTAAATTACAGGCTCCGTTATACGTAGAGATGCGCCGATACGATAGCATACTTGATTTAGAACACCGGGACCCTTTTTAATTCGCGATTGTTATGCAAGGGGAATAAATTTCGAGAAGAGAGTGTAGGTTGAAATCGCCGATCGGTTGGTGGCTGGGATTTATTAAACCTGTGTGTGCGTGTATGTATGTGTGTGCATGACATGCATGTAAATTGGAAGAGAGAAGAAGGAGGATTTTGGGGACGAGGTATATAGATGGGTGATTGAACGGACCGAAGGGTATGATTATTTAGGACTGTTAGGCAAACAGTGTCGTAAAGATCGTACAGAGGAGATGCGCCTATTGTATCTTTATTTGCTATCGCGGTTGAGTGCCGCTGGCGATTGTGAGATTTTATTTGATGATCGAATTCTCGTTTAGGGTGGTGTGTTGTTGTGTATTAGTTGATAGATTATATTGCTGGGGTTTTTATTGGTCGAATGCAATTGTTGAAAAAGAATAGATGTAAAATGACATTTAAAGTTGAGAAAAAGATATAAATTACAAATTTCTCAAAGATAAGTTAGAAAGATGTTAGGAATTATTTGTAGTAGAAATACATGTGTGTGCACTCACACGTAATATAATTATGTTTGTATGTACCTTGAGATTCTAGGTAATACTGAATCGATTTTTATGAAACAAAGCTTTTTGGTTTTTATTTTGTTTCATATAGTGGATCAAGAATTTATTTTTTGTTAAAATGTATCGGAGAGAGTATATAATTATTTATTTTTTTATTCAACCGTACGAATTTCAACTGAAATCTTCCCTAGTGTCTATTTATAGTTCCTTAACCCTGTTTTTATGCGAGCATTAAGTAAAACAAAGGAGCTACTTGTTGACTATACTCCAAGTACGTAAAGTGCTTTTAGTCTTTGATTAATGACTCTCCAACACGTCGTCACAAACAGGGTGAGAAAAAGATTAAGGAAAAGTAATGTAAGTATAAGTGTCGCGTATAAATTGAGGATTCTTCCTACGTATGTAATTTTTATGTTTGAGTTAATCTTGCTTTAAAAAACTTTGTATAATGATTGTAAGTTGAAAGTGTAATAAAATCACTTAATCTCATATTAACATTGATTTTTAGCTGAAATACTATTCCTAATACTAAAATGTTATTCCCATTTAAATCAGTCTGATAATCGATTAATTTATCACATAATTATAATTCAACTTAGTCCTTTTTCACGTTATAGACTTCATATACAGTTATTGGAAGCTAAATACGTCAAAAACATTCCGAGAATCGGTCGGAACGATGGATCGGTAAGATAATTTAAATCATCATACATATTATACAAATTAAAATCGGTCTTGTTTGAGACAATAAAGTTTGATAAAAGTTTTAATTTTGCAAGTGGCCAATTTCGTTGCATCCTATTTACTTAACGCTTACAATATACCTATATATACGTGTAAGCATCCATCGCGGTACCGATTGTAAATCAAGCTTGCGCCGATCCATCAATATATATTCATCTTCATATACTTGCAATACTCAGCTGGCGAGCATTCGATAGACACTTATTAATCTCAGCAATAAACTTTCGATTGAGATTACCTACCACATGTAACAAGAATCCAATTAACACACATAAGTATGATTAATATACAGACGCTTACGTTTTTTAATTATGTACAAATAAAATACTATTAATAAAATCCTATACTAACAAATGCAATGTAATTTTTTCAAATATATAGAAGTAACTTTAACTTCTTCCCACCTTCAAAATCGTTTCATCGTCATTTCACCACCAAACCTCACCAGCCACTACTCACACACATATATATATATATATATATATATATAATACTTGTCACCCAACTCATATCATTGTTTTCCTTCGTTACCTCTTTCTCTCTCTATGAGGAGATGAGAGTCGCCAGCATTTTTATAGAGACTTATTTATAATTATATTTACATATAATTATTTATATGGGACGTTTAGACATGGCTATCTAGCCGCAATAATGTGATACTTCTGTTATAGATTTTTTAACTGACTCTATAAAAATTATGAGTATGACATAGTCATAGAGCCGAAATTATTTCTATAACAGAAAGTAATATACTTTTTGTGATAAAAATGTAATTTATTGTGATATTTACCTTTCACGTAATTTTACTTTATTTCTACTCTTATTTTTATTTTTATTTTTATTTTACAATATCTCATTTTATTTTATTTTATTTTACTTTACTTTGTACACATTTTGGAATTTTTTTTTTACTTGCCATATTCTCGAATTCTTAAACTATAATTATTTTCTGATATTCTAATGTTATAATATGTTATAAATTATTGTAAACATTTTTCTTTTTGCCGTAAAGCAAATAATAAAGTATCTCTCTCTCTCTCTTTCTCTTTCTCCACTTGCACTACATCATATATACGAGCATCTCAGGTTACGGGAATCCCTCGTGCTGACCACAGCACCTGCGATAAAATTCTATAAAACGCCCTCCTGCTCCTCTTCGCGCAATTACATATATAATACGCATTGCGTGGTCTTAGCATCCACACAATTTGTTCACTTTTCGCGCGACCAGCAGATCCTTAACACATTGGCACGCGTAGTTATCTTTTCGACAGTGCAGGTTCGCTGACGCTATGACGTGGCTTATTGTATAGTGGGGAATTTTTGCGTGTCAACGTAATGACGTAAGTGTAATATTAGTTGGGGAAAGTGGATATACATGTTTTCTCTTTAGTTTTTTTTGCACCTCGTACGATGCGTTATTTTTAACTTAGCCAATATCACGTGATTTTGAACTTTGAGAGGTCAATATAGCGTATACGAATATTCCCTACTACGCCTTTCCTTTTAAAGATTTTTCCATTGCTTTTATTTTCTATAATGAAAATGAACAATTATTAGTATAAGCGGCATTTAATCATGTTCAAATTAAATTGTGTGACATTCCATCTTCAAATAACGCAAACGCACCATTCGATCAATAATATATATATTTATCCGGATGACATTAGAAAAATGATCATCTTCGTGAAAGGACGAGCTCACTAGGTCACATCCAGTGTAAATACGTCTGCGACGTACAAAACGCTTGACCTTTGGCACTCATCACAAACCTTCCACTCCATAAACGCTACAAAATCTCTTCGTATCATCTCGCACTAAACCATTAAACTAACACATCGCGTCGACGCGACTCCAAAGTTTTTTAACCATCCACGCGATCTTAAAGAATTCTCCTACGCCTATATCATATACCTATATCTATACATAAATTTTCTTCTCAACAAATCTGTATATAAGTATAATTATACCAAACGCCTGTGAGAAGATCATCGGCGCCTGGATTAAATCATATACGCTTGAACGATCGTACATGTACACACACACATATATATACACAGGAGAAGCGGCAATCGAGGAAATCAAGCGACGTTTAATCTCAACTACGCGATCTGTTCGCTTGGTGCTCGCTCACTCGCGTAATAGGATTATCATACGGCGCTTGCACGCGGCGGACGTGAAGTGAAGAAAAATTCACGTACATGTATAAGAGATCGGCTTTATAAAATGTCGGATTAGTTGGGTTTGAACGAAAGCAGCAAATTACAGCGGGATTTACGTGGGTATATATACTTTTTTCGAGTGTGAAAGAGAGTTACGGGGGTGCGGATTTTCAATTTGTCCGCTGTATTTCCTGTTTATTAATGCCGTTTAATGGCGGTTAATAGTAGTGGAGGTTTTTTTTACGTTATACGTACGTAGATATGTATGAAAAAGTGTTAAACGGACACCTTGTAAAGGATAAAGATTATTGAATTTCGAAAGTGGTCTGATATTATCACGTCGGATTTATATATATTTTTATTGACAGAACGAGTACTATATTGAAAAATAATCGTTGTATTTGTATGGTAAATTGCTTTATTTCACTTCCTGATTTATACTAACTTGTTATCATACACACTTCACATTAATATTATATTTTTGCGTTACAATTCCTTTTTCTTCTATACCTTTGTAAAATTGAATATACGTGATTTTTTACTCTTGTTTAATTTTGTATTATAAGACCGCCTTACAGATAAATTCAATGTAACTGAATATCAACTTAAAAAAAAAAAAACAATTTTCATCGATCGGTAAAATTGATAATTCAATCAGATAAGTTCATATCGGATAAGTTAATTTTAAACGATTTCCAAATGAAAAAAATCACACACGTATATCAAAATCCGGGGCGGGGCACCCATCAATCGCCAGAGAGAACCTACATATGCATCGTTCAATTTAAATTCTGCTATCGGAGCCCCACATATCATGCTCGATGAGTGTAGTAAAATTATTTTGTCACGTAATATTACAGATCAATTACCTCAACATCTAACCACTCCTCTATATCTATAATTTGACATCTCACTTTTAAAACCTATCAACTCCCACGATTTCTCTAATACTATATTACTCAGCTCACCTATAATAAACCAACAAAAAACAAAAATAAAAATTGACTTCTCGGTCACCTATATAACCCCAGCCTCATTATCCTATACGCTACTGTACATATGCAATTCTCTCTCTTTCTCTCTCTCGCGCCACATCGGCATTCGGAAGCCGTGCCGTCGGTGTATGCATGCTGCACTCTTGCTTATCGTCGTCGTCGTCGTCGTTGCACCTCGGATTTCCCCATTGTTCCACTACACACCCCTTATACACAGACATACACACACATAAACCTATACATATACGCACAGTAGGCGCCGATGAAAATCGACCGCAGCAATGCCCTAACGCTATAAATAGCCGCAGTCGCGCGGCATTTCACTGGCTATTACTGTATACCCGTATAGCGCGTCGCCGACTATTCTTATCAGCTCATGCCTCCCCCTTAGACGTCTGCATACAGCACGCGTACGCATGCATGCACATATATGTATATACCTAATCCCAATCGGTGCGATAATACGCGGCATTTGTTTACAAGTGCACTGCACCGCCGTCAACGATAGTTTAACCTTTCACTCGTATACGTATATATGTATGTATAATATCGTATATACATACGGCGCCGCTCTGCCGCTATTGCTTTTTCATTTTTCGGACGGCGTGAAGGCGGTTATTATATATATACACACACACGTGCTGCGGTGAGATTCGAGATCGAGATGTAGATATATTATATAGATGTATAGGTATATAGCGAGGGGAAAGAGTTTTATTTTTAGTGGCGAATTAATTTTTCGTGACTCGTTGATAAGTGTATATATATGAGCCATGCCGCGTATGCTTTGATTACCGATTGATATTGTGCAAAAGGATGTATGATGTGTCGGCACGAAAGAGTGCAAGGGATTCTTATACTATACTAAGTGGAATGGGTGTATAACAAATGAAATCGTGTCGTTAGGGCTGAAGTGATAATGTAGCTTTTGGGGTTTGCGAGTATGAGAAGTCGTTTGAACGCAATGTGTGTGTGTGTGTGTATATAGATTGAAACATGAATCAAATTTACTTTTGTAAGGTAGTCATAATGTTTTCGCTGAGAGTTGTGTAAGCCTATAATGTACCTATAAAGCAGTCTGATTATTGGTTTAACGCGTAGTTTAATAGTTTAAGAGTTACGTGGACTATTATATTATACGATATATAGCTGATTATTAGATCATGCCTTTATCTACATACAGGCCATTTCATGTCTACTGTACACTTCAAAATTTTAAAATTGCTTATAGTATTTTTTAATCGTGTTCTTTCACTGTTTTTACAGCTTTAATTGCACATAATATTTTTCAGTGGTCTCATTCAATCTTCAGCAAGGTGCTATTTTAAAGGTAGTTTTATAAGAAATTTTATCATTTCCTGGGTGAAATAAACCTGGTCGGACACACATTTTTCACAGTTTGAATATTGCATTTCAAAATATTGATACTCAAAAAAAACTTTTAACAATTCTTCTTTGAATTTGTACATTTTTTCTCATATAATATGCTGTACAAAAAGTTGCAAGTTTTTGAATTTAAATAATCATAAAAAATTTTCAAAAAATTCAAAACTTTTAAAGAATTCTAACTCTTGAACGATTGAATAATTTGCTCTAAAACTTTAGATTTGTATTCTGGGGCTGATTTTGAATCATTAAAAAAATTATAAGCTATTTTAAAATTTTGAAGTTAACATGAAATGGCCCTTATAAAAATTTACGATATAGTACAAAAATATAACCTGATTTTGAAAATTTTATTTCGATAATCCGCAGAAAACTTAAGAATTGTATTGTCTAGATAGCCGCTTCCGAAGGAGTTTATTATCTCTCGGAAGCTTATATTCATTGACTTTTGTTAGGATGTATAACACATTCCGCATTCCAACGTTTATTGTCGGCGGCGAAAGTAAATTTGCACGAGAATTTGCACTAATCGCGTAAATCAGCGTAGGATCGCGCTTAGATGAAAATAAACAACACTTGATTTTTCAAATAAAGCTTCAGTTTGAATTGTTGCGTCAGCGCGGCGATAGTCTTGTCTATCGCAGCGAGTCATCATATGTACATTTTTTAAAGAAAAATACACTTTCTTAATTACGTCTATATTCTCAAAACCAATATTAGAAAATTTTATTATCGGAATTCTTCGTCTTTGATTTTATGTCCAGTATGAGAAACGAGCTGCTTAATGTACTTACTCTAAAGTTTAATTAGTGAAAAAACTACCCTGGTATAGAAATGAACAATTTTTGTTGATTAACGTGGTAATCAAATGGATGCATTTTCAAACAAAATCAACGTTTATGTCTTATTAAAAGTATCGAAAATTATAATCGTATATTCAAATATTGACAATGGTATATCTTCTTATGAAAGAAAATTGAATATTTAACTTTAAAACTAACCAACATTTAGCCAATATATAGTTAATATTTCTACCAGGGCACTAAACATTAATGAAATAGTGAATGTTCACTAATTCTACAGTGAAACAATTTTCACTAATGTTTAGTCATTTTTTTCACTAATTCAACTTTAGAGAGTATAAAAAAATTATAAATTATTTTTAATCAAAACATTTAAAAAATGCCATTGATTTGAATGAGTTTTATAACTACAATAATTCTGTAAGGAATGCCATTCTTCAAATCATAATTTACTGTTTTAGTCTGTTACTATAACCTACCTACATTTAACATTTATACGAAAACGAAAACCAATTTCTCTTTATCAGTTATACTTAAAATATAAAATAATATACAATTACTTCAATTCTTATATATAAAATCAATCAAACTCATTCATTTCAATGGCTTATATCTTTATCCACTATAACCCTCAACCCAAACAATTACTATATACTAAAAGAATGTGTATGCTTACCGCGACGAGTGCGCCGAAAGCTTCAATTCGCATAGTAGCTGGCCAGGCCAGCGGGAAGGCCGTCGCTTCCTAGGCGCGCGGATCGATCTGAAATACCGATCCGGGCGTTGACGATGATCTCTCTTCTTCTTCTTCTTCTTCTACGTATTCTTTCTTTTTCTTCTCTTTCTTTCTCGTCTTCTTTCTCTCTAATCTATCTCTATCGTCTAACTGCTTACACTTTCGCGCACTTTTTTCTCACCTCCCACTTATCGTTTACACACACGTTTGTCTCTTTCTATCTCTTCCGCACGAGTTATAGTGTAGTCAATTGGAAGTGGCTCAATACGCCACAGGCCTTTAACCGAGGCTACCGGTGATGATAGTGTTGTTGAGGTGCCAAAGTAGCGACGAGTTGTTGTTGTTGTTGATGTTGTGTGAGCGTGGCAATCCACCTGGGCCGACGTTGAACTCGATTAGCGCGGCGTCCCAGGCCCGTGACATGGCTACCGCCTTGATCTGGAACAAATTGCGAAGGTTATTCGTTGATTTAATATAAACAGTATATTGGTTAGTTGTTAAGAAAGTAATGTGGGGTTCAACGAGTAGTATAGAATCTTTTGGTAATGCTAAAAATAAGGGAGAATGGGATAATGTGCATACCGAGAGACAGTTTGTAGCTCATAATTTGCATTTAGGTATAATGTGTATTTCAAGATTATTAAAATTTTTCCAATCAAAGATTTAGAAATGAAACACGTATGAGTCTCTTCAAATGGTTTGGAATATTTTTGTACTTCACATACTCACGAACAGATTAATTTTCCCAAAAAACTACAAATTATTGTACAGGTTGTAATGCACGTAAAGTGGTTTTACGGTATATCTCACCTAATCTTGATATTATCTACGTCGGTGTCCTAACAAGTATAGTATATATACGCTTTCATGAATTTGTTGCATAATTTTACAGTATTTTACCCGACTTTCGCCAGAAAATGTCAAATTTTTCTAATCTGCTGTTGTTTATGAACTCTATAGGTGATAACCTCAGTCCTAATTCGGTAATTTATAGCATGATCAATGATCAAAAATATGTAAAATAACTTTATTTCGAATATCGGTCCTTTTGATGGAAATTAATGTCACTGGCTATATCTAAAGAGTACATTAACCCCATAAATATCTTATCAAAAAGTCAGGGTGTCACGTATTGACGTTAATGTAGGTAAAAAAATCTCTATATTTTCCACTGGAATATCGTTGTTTATGAAACGATATCAATCGGACGATACATTAAAAGCATTCCATACATGCCAAATTGATGAAACTTTTCAGTCACTCGGTGCGTATATATATACATATAATGAATTATACTTTTCTTTATAGGAGCACTCACGAGATTACAAGTGAATTTTTGAAAGTCATGCGCACTTTTACCACATAAATTTTAAACAATTTTCTTGATGTACGTCTTAATCGTCGAGGATTCGAAACCGCGGAGGAAGAGTGGAGAAAATGAAGGTCATCGAGAAATTGATGGATGTACCGAAAATGCGGAACGTGAGAAAAAAGTTCATGTAGAGGGGCTAATAGCTCGTTACTGTGCAATTTTACGCGACGGTATAAAATTTTAATCAATCAACCGAAAATCGCACATATCATGGAAAAGAAATTAACTTCTTACTACAAGCGTTCAAGGTGAAAGCTTTGATTATCGCATTGTTCGCTGATATATACAGCTGTGAAAAACACATTAAATTTTGCTGAATTTTACTGCGAAAATTCAAGGTGAAAGCTTTTCTCTAAATTGAATGATCTTTTAATGACGAAGCTGTTTCATTGTTCAGTCGTTATGCGATTACGTATATATTAAGATGTTTTATTCTAAAGTTGAGATAATGGCAGTTCTTAATAAAGGAATAGAAAAGTGTTTTGAAATTTCAAATTAATAATAACAGTATTGCAGCTGTAACGTATAAGTTAATCAGAAAGTAAAAAATGCACCATAAAAATAACGTAAAATTTTAAAGAAAACTGTTAAAAAACCGAATGTTACTAATAATATCATGCATTATTCGAAACACCGCTATACGTTCTAAACTACCCAAGATCCTAAAAATAACCTTCCCACCATCCAAACGGCAAAAATCTATCTCTTCATACCTTCACACATTTCACACACGGACCGGACCGAAATTCGAAAAAAAACCTCCCGAAACACTTTGCGAAAGCCGCTATATAACACCGCATATAATGAACATCATTACGTCAATTCAGAAACCTCGAACGTCTTGGCAACACACACACACACATATATACGATAAACGAGCCGCGATAGAATTCCCATAAATCTCGGAAGCCCGTTCGATACGTCTCTCCTCTCTCTCTCTCACTCACTCTCCATTCACGATTCGCGCGCGCGCGCCCACACCTGCCGTTATCGGAGGGGGAGACTCAACGCGCGCGTCTCTCTTTTCTCTCTGGGAGTGCCGGTAGGCGTGTTCATTATATATATATACAACCAAGCGAGTGAGAGCGATCTGTAATAATTTCCGTCGTGCACGAGAACCAGACGCAATCCTTCCGCGCGCGCATGTATGCAAAGAGAAACGGAAATGGCTGTTATACGTTGATAATATACATGCGTGAGCTTTTGTACGATGTTTCGGTGATGCGATTTTGAAGTTTTTAATGTATATATATAGGTATAATATATGTATGTTGTTTTTGAATTATCGTATATGTATATGTGTATGTGAAGTTTACTATGGCTATTATTAGTATAGCGAGAAATAATACGAGACGATGTAAATCATGCAGGAAATGGTCACTTATACAGTGTCTGTGAGACAGAAAATTTATTGGCGTAGATAAAGGCTTTCTCTTTTGAAGTTGCGGCCTTTCGCGGTATAGGTCAACATTTCAAATGCAGGGTGGATTTGTATAACGCATATTTATATTCGATATGATGAAATGTAACAAATTAATAATATAACTAATTAAATTGTTTAGGTTTTTTCGTTGTGAAGTCAATCAATAGCATTGAAAATATTAGTTACGTTATGTTGTTTGCGTACCTTACGATTGAATCACAAGGATTGAATTAGACAAACAATTGAGATATACGAATACTAAAATAAACAAGGATCATTGCATTTGAATTGCAATCATAAATCTTCTTCAACGGGTATTCATATACAATGCGAGGGTAAACAACATTGAAATGCAGATTTAACAATAATTTATATTCGCGTTAAGCTTTTCAACTTATTTTCTTGGAATGTTTCGGTATTATATAATTAAAATTCTATGTACTATAACTATTAATTTTTCAGTCTTTATTAAACTATTAATTTTTTCAAAAACATAATTTTTTACAATATTAAACTTAACTACTTTTAATAACTCGCAAAAGAATTTTTATTTCCTCGAGCACAGTTCTACCCACACTCACACACACACAGAATAAAATCACATTTACAAATCAATTTTTATCCATTAAATACTGCAAGCATAATATTAAAAATACTAGACATCATACGACAGAAACCTATAAAACCAAAACGTTCAATATTGATGACGAAAAAGTTTCACGATCCGCGCGTTTATATAAACCGTCGTCCTCATAGACGCTTTGTAATGTTAATAACTCAATTATTAACGAAATCACTCGTAAATCTTCATTATGCTTAATTCGAGTGAGGAAAAGAAAAAAAAAATAGGGGGAAGCTGCGATTTCCAAGAGCGCAAATGCTGCCGTTGCCACCGACCGCAGAAATACTCCATTCACAAAGACCATAAATTATTCGCGCTTCCCGTACGCGTATAGTTTCTATATATAAAATTCGCCATCAGATACACACGCGTGAGCTCGCAACCCTGAGAGCACGACGAAGATAATATCCTCGTCTCTGATCGCCGCTCGATCTGCAAGAATCAAGCGCGAAGGTGATGATGGTAGGCGGGAATTTGCTTTCACGCGTGTATGTGAAACAGGATTTCTTTTTGGTATATGTATTAGGGAAGCTTGACGATTCACGAAGTATGAGGTAGTATTATTATAGCGGGATTTCATTCATGTGAAGTTTCTATAAATATTAATTAATAATAAAGAGTAGTTATAGTTTTGTTAATAATTTTTGTATAAACCAGAACTGCTATTAAAAGCACTTATTAAAAAATAATGTAAGACATGTAATTACAAAAGAATAAAATAAAAGAAACGATGTAGATTGAGTTTAAGAATCACGAATATTGTGTTGACGCGATTGAATTATGAGTATGGCATACTGAGATCAGATCACTTTTTAATTCAGTATGCCACACTACATTTTATTATGTGCCATCAAGATAACAAGGGTTACCATAACATTACATATTATTGATTATATAAATTAAAAAAATAACACTAAACAACAACCATGCAATTATATACGGTTATTAATTAACGGTACAAAATATTGATATTCAAAATTTTATAAAAAAAATTCAAATCTCCAATCATATCCTCATTTTTATGCACTTTGATATTCACTGATTTTCGGGTACCATAAATCAACCAAGCACAAGCAGTTGTATACTTTTAAATCCTGCTTAATCTAACCGATATCTGCGCAGCTGTCAGTAACGCTCAATTGCAATTTAAATCGGCGTTTTCTTACGGAACGTGAAGTCGCGAAAAATCAAGGCGTATATATATATACGCAAATGCAACGTTGCTGCTGCTGCTGCTGAGTTGTTTATTCGAGCAGAGGATATGGACTTGGACTACCAAGTAGAATTCTCGGGAACATTACGAAGTCATAGCTTATGGATTGTGATAAATAAACTAAAAATAATTTACGACCTTTGGCGGATTTCTGCTCGTATGGGTTTATTATGATGATCAATGTGATGGGATCAAAATAACTGGGATTATGAGTCATAAATCGGTTTTTCTCATTCTGAAAATGACGATGAATTTTTTTTTTTTATTTTTACTATTCTCCTTGAACAATTGATGCTTTGCGTCTTTTTAATGACAATCAAATGACGAACAGCGTAGTAAATTCTGTGCAATTTATTATTACTTAATTTTTCATATATTTAAATGGTGAAGAAACCATATCAATTGTATACTAAACGATTCCAAATTTTTCGTATAACTAACAAGTGAACATAATAATTACCGAACTCATTCCCTTCCAGCATCCAACATTTTTCCTTACATCCAATGACTCAGAATACCCAATAATAGAAAACCCTCAATTCACACCCTCATCTCATCGTAAATCAGCCCGAAAATAGAACCAACCGCAAGACGATTAATACGGAACTAGGCGATACATCAAGCAGCATCTTTCCTCCAACGATCTATCAGCCGCGTTATTTGTCAAAGCGAAAAACGATCCGGGCAATAAAGATCCATTAATTAATACCGTTGCCAAAATAATCTCACGGTCGTATGGGCGAAAAAAAAACAACGATGATAACGATCAACGCGCGCGCTTTCATCTTCTCCGTATAGTACACAAAAATCTTGATTCCATGGGTGTGTGTGTATGTATTATAGCGGAAATCGTATTCATATACATATACGTGGAGACTGTCAAGGCGGTCGATATATATACATATGTAGCAGGGCGGAGGACGACGACTTTATACGTGGTGAGAGATTCTGTGAGGAGATATACAACTATGCTGAGTTTCTGGCAGCTACACTGTCATTATTTCATTAACGTTTAAGGGGTTGATAGTGTGAGTATATATGGGAATAGTAAAGTGAGGAATGAGTTTGCTTGTGGCTAAGAGGTTAAGACAATTGTAGATTCTAAGGAAGATGATGGTACTTATTTTGTAATAATATAGAGAGATATAAGTCACGTGGTCTGTGAAGTTTTTAAATTATGTATACGTACTAATTAAGGAAAGTGTATATACAAATAGCGTATAGTATATATTTATTAGGATTAAATATTATTACTGTAGACTTTATAGTAATATCGAAGTAGATTGTATAAGATTTTTAACGTTGTTAAATAAGTTTTCCTTATTTCCTTGCGAAATGAATTCAAAACATATAATACTTATTATGCATACTATCTTATTCTTCAAGATAAAGCCATTTGCATGTATTAACTTCATAAATGCACATTTAACCGACTGAAAAAGTTTATTTGAATTTTCGGACAACATAATAGGTAATATATATAACATAGAATTAGCATTCGAAAGAAGAAAAGATGATCATAAACAATCTGATGAAGATCTTAATGCTATTATCTACACATATATATATACTTCTTCGACAAACTATAATAATAATAATAATAATAAGCGTATATTTGCGAAAAAAGAAAAATCTTCTACAGTATAAAGCCAAAATAATACTCTACAGATGTCTAATTCAACGAAATACACAAAAAGATCCAAACTTCCGATAAGCGCAGTTATAAATTGTATTCCGAAGATAACGACTTAAAAGCCTCAGATAATCAACCGGGCGCATAACATTTGAAGTTGCATATATACATATACACATATCGCATAGGATTCGCGAAGTACAAGGCCTTTATCGTACTACTAAATCTGTTACTATTTGCCTACTAATTGAAGTTAATTAATTGATTGGCAGTTTAAAATTTAAATGAAACATCCTCGGGCACACTCGATTATATACTAGTCGGTGAAGACAAACTGGTTACATACACACACATGTGGATTCACTTGAGTGCGAGAAAAAAAGTGCAAAGAATATCTATATAGTACTTGTATACGGACTGCGAGGCCGAAAAACGAACAGTACAAACACGTTTTTACGACGAGAAATTGCAGTGTAGAGTAAAACAGGGCGTATAAGGGGAAGGGTTATAGTCGCATTATGTATGTATGTATGTGTACACAGTTTCAGCTAATTTCTAAAATATATACGTACCGGTAATCTAAAGAAGGGGACGTGGAGTAAGTAATTTCACGACGCTTGTGGTCCTCGTATATAAATGAGTTTCGTAACCGATGGCGAGATATATATATATGTATATATATATGAGAGAAGCGAAAAACGAGAAATATGGAGAAGAAAAAGAGAATATGAGGAGAGTCGCAAAAAAAAATTGCATAATCCCGTAATTTAAAGAGCTGCGCCTGTGTGAAACAGGACCAATCCATTCGCTCGCTCGCGCGCGAGTTACAACTTTTACAGGTTCCCCCGGATATATTTTCATATATATATATAAAAGACACACAGTGCGAAATCTACCGAAAAACCGGAATCTTGTGGAATATATACTCAACTATATACATACATACATACATACATATATATATACACACACACACACACACACACACACTTGAATGTGCGGTGTGTAAAATAAAACGACGAGGAGGAAAGCAACGACGTCGCGACCGCGAGGATTAAGATATCCAAGGTGTATGTGTGTGTGTGCCGCGACGAAATTAACTCGTGGAGAATGAAATCTCCATTCTCTCGTATATACCAGGAGAAGGAAAGAGTCATTCATGAATTTGTTCGCAACGGTGGCGACCGCACGCACCGAAACCTGATCGTGTATATGTTGCGTGCGCAAGGGGAAAAAGGAGTGAGATAATTTGGTTGTATAGGGAGAAGACGTTCGCAAGCGGTTAATAAGATGCTACGAGGTTATCGATGAATCTCGTGGTACGATTTTTTTTTTTTTATTTAGCTCGTATATAGTATGATTAAACGATTGGTTTAGAGAATTCACCTGAGATATTAATTTATAATATGGGTAGAGAAAAAAAAATAAGTCGCGTGAATATTTAGCAATTATGATGATTGTAGTTTGCAATATGTCGAGTAGATTTCGAATGATATGTATATATAGATACACGAGGGGAGAATTATCGAATATATATACAAGCGCGTGGAAATTTATTTAAATTTATTAATCGATTTCGATTCCAAGAATCCGTCATTGAGAGAATCCGGTATATATTTCAACGGTGTTTTATTACTTAACGAATACCGACGATTT
Organism: Torymus texanus; assembly: GCA_036873485.1. Classification (NCBI taxonomy): domain Eukaryota; kingdom Metazoa; phylum Arthropoda; class Insecta; order Hymenoptera; family Torymidae; genus Torymus; species Torymus texanus. Next base: position 1,604 of record JAYJLV010033895.1, on the reverse strand, counting down.
AGTGATATCTGATAAACAGCGTATATTATATATATGTGAAGTACAACTTCCCGATCCTAGAGATATAGCAACACTTGTAGTTCTTATAACAAACCGAACTGCTTATCAAAGATACGAGAATTCTTATACGACATTCCGCAACTTCCCATATACATATACTCGTTGTTCCGCTTTCAAACTTCCGATTCAATCCTCGTAAAACACGTAGTAGCTACGTTATATATTACATTCATGTGCGAAACAACAAATCACAGAAACTTTTCTCCCATAATTCACTCAGCTATAAGTATATACATGGGTGTATACCAGCATCGATCACTGTATCGATATGTGTAAGTGCACATATATATATATGACTAAAAGTACGCGCATGTGATCGGTAGTGACGCGCATAATCGGTGGGTTGGTTGTGATCGATCGACTGGGTCTGTACGCTGGAGGTCTGGGAAAATTCGCTGGGGTATGTGTGGGCCCCTACCGTCTAGACTTCTGTGGATTTTTTTGTTCATTTTTTGGAATTCTCTGGTGGCTTTCACCGCTGAATTGTGCTGTAAGTTTTGTTTTTGCGGTGTTGTGTGATTGATAGTTGAAATTAAAGAACTGACAAATAGAGATATAAATTAACCCGTTCGCTCGTGAAATGTCGGTGGTAATTTTTTTTTTTTGTTTTTACGGAAGTTGAAAAAATTACGTATGTTTAATTTAGTTGTTCTTTTAATACCTGGTTTCGTGTAGCTTTTTTATGATTATTATTCCTTACCGCATGCTGTCATTTTAAAACCATTTATTATGCATTCTTAATGAATAATAATTACATAACAATTTCAAAAATTACAAATATTCAAACTTCATCGATACTCTGCCAAAAACACTAGTAATACAACCTTGAACACATTTTTTAGATTCACGATATCGAAGTTTCAAAAATAAAAAAAAAAATTCATGAATAAAAAGATTTTGCAATATGGCAAAAACTACGAAACCCAAACGTCGCAAAGTCAAGAACAAAAAAAAAGAAACTTTCTGAATCGAAGAAGCTGTAAAATCACGAGTTTCTTTTACAGTCATCGTGTATATTTCACGCTCTATCAAAAATAAAAAAAAAACTTAGTCTTCACGTAAAACGACTTCATTCATCGACCACGGGCCACACAGATCGCGTTAAAACGCCGACCGCAAAGAATAAAAAAAAACACGTCGCGAACATAATCGTCAATCTCATCTCCACAAGCACAAAAAAGAAACCACACGACAAAGCTCGTCCCGCTAATCTCAGACCAATTACATGCGATCTCTCTCCCTTATATAGTTATCCTCTATAACACCACCCATAACAGACACACACATACACACGTGATTCGCACACTACGTAATATATATATTTATATCATCGAAAGATACGATTCTCACGATTCTTCTAGACATCAGCCAGCCTCTCTCTCTTTCTCTCTCCACACGCGTGAATTATTGAAATGTCCTCTCTCTCTCTCTCTCTCTCTCTCTCTCTCTCTCTCTCTCTCTCTCTCTCTCTCTCTCCCTCTCTCCCTCTCTCTCTCTCTCTCTCTCTCTCTCTCTCTCTCTCTCTCTCTCTCTCTCTCTCTCTC
>JAYJLV010033845.1:0-27232 GCA_036873485.1 Torymus texanus | reverse complement strand
TCTCTCTCTCTCTCTCTCTCTCTCTCTCTCTCTCTCTCTCTCTCTCTCTCTCTCTCTCTCTCTCTCTCTCTATTCTATTTGATTTGAAACGCCAACGCCAGCTTCGTTACCTCTTGTATCTTTAGTGCGACGTTGTTATTTTATTTTAAAGCCTGACACGGCACGTTTTTCGTTACAACTGCCTTGTTAACTCTTTTGGCACAGTTTTATGTCGGACGGTACAACGAAGCTTACCTATACCAGAAGAAAAATTTCTGATGGAAAGTTACGAAATTTCGGAACTTGCTGTATTTTATACAAAATATACTAATTTCGAAACAGAAATATGGCTTTTCCTATAGAATATTTTACTGGTTTTAGTAAGACGATTGTTACTTTTACTCCTCAAATCCCATGAGTAAATTGACATATTGTTCAATAATATATAGGAGCTCATTTGGGGTAACTTAGAAACGAGTATTAGAAGTTTTCCCTTTATATTTGTGGTAAATATAGGAAGAGAATGGTATATATTCACATCTGGCTATAAAATCCAGTACATTTCGAGAAGCAGGAAATATTAATGCCACCAAAGAAATGGAAAAATATCATAAATTCGCGGTGAAAGTATGATTCCGCGAATTGAATAAAAGGTGCCCTACCTTAGGAAAAGTCATGAAAACGGCTATAAATTCATTTCAGAGTTCTAGTTACCCTGGTTATTTTTCATTATAGTAAAAATTGCTTCTCGTTCTATTTATTTTTTTATCCTTGTGTAACTGTTCATTAAAAATGGCTATTTTTAAATTTCAAACACTAAAGACAATGATCGTATTGTTGTATATATAAAGAACCAATCGTTACACATCGCACTGTAAACTTTGCATTTGTAATTAGCTAAACCCATTCGAGAAGTCAACGACTCGTCGGTACGAGGTCATTCTAACCCAGCAAATCGATTTTCAACTTTTCATAAACGTCACCTACCTATAGCATACGCGTCGTGAAATTTATTACGCATATCCTCTGACGTCATTACAAATCCAGTCGCTGAGAAAATAAAAGGCGCACGCGAGCAAGCTAAGCGCCTCAAGAAAGTACGCGATAAGGTGGGTAGTTGCAAGTCTTGGAAACCGACCAGTGTAATTCATTCATACGCATAAAAGTTGCCTTCGGACGCGCGAACTTGTTCTAAAATAAAGCAAAACAAACTAGAAAAAGAAGAGAGAAGTAGTGCAATCATATGAATTTATTACGCACTAAACTACGAGCCATGTCGATTTGTGTCCCTTACGGGGAGAATTTGTAATTCTGACTTACTGGTATGCTTGTATAAATATGCTCGAGAGAGAGAGAGAGAGAGAGAGAGAGAGAGAGAGAGAGAGAGAAGCAACATTTTGTACATACCGCTTAATGGCTCATCATACGACTGGTAATAGCTTTCCTGGCTACACAGTTACTTTATCACGACTTATCAAAACGAAAATGCGATAAGAAAGATGTCTTAGAGAAAATTTATGGTAGACATTCGATTATCTACAAAAGAATTTACTTCAACGGATCTTTGCAACATAGGATTTTCAACAAAAAATTATGATGGAAAATGAAGATAGAGCAGAAACACTTGCTCCTATGTAACGGTTAAAAAGTTAACGGTTCCGAGATTTCTACTAGATCAGACTTATTTGTTTGTTATAACGAAGATTATCGTATAACGAATAATAATAATCGGAAACGAATACGCCTATTCATTTGCATAGTTACGCACATGACGCTAAAACGAGATCAAAAATAGAAAAAAGGCATATTTGCTAAACAATATGGATCAAGCACAAAGGTTTTAACGCAGACAAGGGATACGTATATAAAAGTTCCGTTGTTCCGCGCTGTGTTTGTGCGTTCGCGTAAATCCGTCATTCTTCCGAGAATGAAACCGAACATCAATCCAAAATTGATATTCTTTCTCTTGTTGAAACTAACCTGACCTAAGATATCATATAAAGTTGACACAATGACGCTTTTATCGCACGATGAAAATGTTAATCGACTAGATAAGAGCAAATAAAAACTTGTATACACATACAGACGAGGCTTCGTATTCACCACCCGGAACAAACGTCTTTAATATCCCACGAGAAAATGAAACGATCAAGTGTCAGTGCGTGAAACACGATACTAATTGGCTTCAAGCAACATCATGCGGACGGAGAACGCACGAGCGTATACGTTCTTCTTAGAACCGCGTGAATTCCAAAACATGCGACGCGTATAATATCTCTTTCCTTTCGCCAAGCGCGCATTCTTCAATTCGATTACAGCGACAACAGCATCTATCATCGAAAGCGAACAAAGGGAGAGTGCGAGAAACAACTTACGCGACGGCTGCGAAGGACGCGCGAGACTGAGGCGACAGGTGCTGCTATTATTGTATATATACGTATATACATACGTTGGACGGGAAGCTCGTGCCGAATTCCGTTCTTTTAATCAAGCACCGGCGATCGGGTTGTCGAAAATAACACGAGGACCTGTATATGGGTAAGAGCAAGGTGTTTAGTCTAAGATAATTAGCGATAGAACCTTTCGTGGTAAGCTCATTTATATTGATGTGATGAAGGATTAGAAGTACGCTAGGGCAGCTGTTTTCAGAAGCTTCGAATATTTTGGCAAAAAGGAAATGATGGAAAGGCAAATGTATTAATGAAGTAGACTCGAATGTCAAAAGTTTTTCACCTCAATTCAATCTTCATCTACCTATATTTGCATTTCCTTGCTACTTTATAATAACTGCACATGCCTGTACTCTCTTTACACGAATTTCCGAAGCAAATACGTCGACGGATAATGGACGAGTCTCGTTTACTCGTGGAAAAGAGCGGGCACTCACTTCTACCGTTAAACTGGCAAAGATGAACCTAGAAATCTACCTCGGAAGACAAATAACCAGCCGAGAGTAACAAGCGAAAAGCTGAAAAAGTCTCTGAAAATACAGCGACTTGATAAAAAGCACAGCTACGTGTGTCAATAGAGAAAAAGAAATTTTTTTTCCAACGTAAAAACTACTTGTACGTGAAGAATATTCGAATCGAGAGAAATATGATATTTCTGTGAACATTTCTTCAATAATTTCAAACGCTCGCTTTGCCGGAGGGCAAGATGTAATGAAAAATGTCATTATCTAACCCGTTGAACACTCATTTTAGCAATAATAGCAAAATTATATACGTATGCTATAGAAGAACCCCGAAAATACTTGCTGCAGCACGCGCGAGCATCGTGAGAAAGTGAAAAAAGGATAATCGAGTTGAGCGCATCCGGCATTTAGCGTGGAATTCTTACTCCTCGTAGCCTCGCTGACACGCAAGGCCCTGCCTCCTGCCTGGGTAATCCGAAAAAAACGGAGGCTGCATAAGAGCATGCTGAGAGTTTGACAAGTGACGAGACGGAGGAGAAGAATTGAAAAGAACGTGGTCCCGCCTTTCATTCGGCAATTCGTGCGGATAATCGTAGCTATCGTGTGCGAGAAGGAGAGAAAGAGAGAAAAGCCAATTTTCGGGTTTGAGAGCGTACTACACGCGTCAATTATTCCGTTTTTGCGCTCGGTCAAGTAAAGGCGGTTTCTCGCACTCGCATTTTTCGTATACGTAAGGGGCCACGTATATATTTCAAGGCTGATGATTGTTTTAGTCTTTTTTCTTCGACTGTTTACATGCATTCACTTTCGATTTTCAGAATTCCTTCGCGTGATGCTATCGCAGCATATTTCGTTACTTATTGAGCCCAAGTATTTATGGAAATAATTTGTAACGATGGTAATATGTATTCGCTGACGGCAGATTTTTAAAGACTTCTGAGATCTGTACAGCAGAATCACTTGTACAGATTAAACAATGAATGTTCGATTTTATTAAAGATGAATCCTGTTTATGTAAAATGTTATCATTGCTTTGAAAATATTTTTGAAACCTTGGATATTTACATGAATATATCTTTGTTATGACTAAGATACTACTCTTATCAGCTGAAACGTATTTTTCAGAGACATTAGTCAACGGTATAAAAAAAAATTTATCATTTACTAAAAATAATTTAATGACACTTTAACGACTGACCTCAACCTTATGTACTTGCGCAAAAACTGTTCTCAATACAATTCTTCTGCAATACTCTTCTTTATCCATGTTTTTAAAAATTATTTTGTTTAAGCGAGATTACATAATGTTGTGCTGCTGTTCTTGATATATAATTTTATTTTATTCTGAAATTTCGAAAAACGAGCGTTTCCTTTTACGCCTCAAGATGATTACATTAACATAAATATATATGCTTTCCCTAAAAAAAAAAATCATCGCTTCATTATAAATTTCTTTCGTTACTCATCAAGACTACATGAACGACAATCGGAAGTCGAGAATTAGCATAATATTTGTATTATGCTTACCCGAGATAAATACCGCATTTCCTTTCATCCTTGTCCCAAAAGTTTAAACTCATCGAATTCATTATGCATGCCAAGTTTCCCTAATCTTCTTACGCGGCCGGAAAATTTTTTGGTAAATATATTCTCCCCGCGTGTGCGCACGAAAACGTAGCTTTCCGGAAGTTTGCAGTAAAGCCTAGTGGAAGTACCTACCACTAGCTTGCCTCTTTTCCATATTTACCGACTCTGCAACTCTTGAACTGTAAATGCACTCTCTCTCGTCTTCAAAGTATATTCGCCCAACACTAGAGAGAATTTCGCAGTGCAAATACTCTCTGGCAATTTCACAACCAGCCTCTCCTTACCGTGAACTTAACATTTACTCCAACTACGAGAAACACACCATCTCGCACTCCTAGTTAAATTTCACTCATCATCTCTATAATCAACGAAAATTCCCGCGAGTTGATCATTCTCGGAAGCTCGTCACTCAATGAGTCATTCGACCGGCATGCGCGCGTGTATGCGCTCACTTATCGCGTATCTTCCGTACTTTCTTCCGGCAGCCAAGAGCAAACGTGTAATTTTCCTCTGGACGCGATTATGGGCTCGATCTCGTTTCTCTTTTCCCCTCGTTCGTCTACGTGACGTCCACATGGAAAAAAGCCAGTACCGTATGTGTATACATATACTCTATTTGGAAAATGGCAGAGGCACGAGGCTGGCCGCTGCATTAGGTTATTAAAGTTTTCAGAAAAGTCTGGCTTGTAATTACACGAGGTTGATTGTGGGAAATATATAGAGAGATACGTGAATTTAGCTCGTTATATTTGACTAGTTATATAAGAAACTCAGAAATGTTATTTTGAAAATTTTTTTAAAATATTTCTCAAGTAATAAATTTATCCTAAGCAAATGCAGTTAGTCTACGCACAGGTGCTACCAGAAATCTCGAAAACATCAGACGACCCTATTGATGATCGGAAGCGACTTCGTATTTGAAAAAAAGTAGTACGTCGACAAGCCGACTTTACGAGGCAATAAACCGTGCCTATTTACAAGCAGCGCGCACTTCCCACCTTCTTTTTTCGACCCCTCTAACGCCGCGCATTACAAAGAACCGCGGCATGACAACTACTGCCGTAAAACATTCTCAAACTCCTTCGCCGTCACCGTCGATGCGACTAATAGCGGCGACGAACGAACCTTAACGCGCGCGCTCGTCTCATACTTTAAAGCGGATAGAAAACCAACGACGAAACACTATTCTCTTCTTTCGAAGCCTCTGTAGCTCCGATCCACCTGTCAGGCCCTAAATCACGTGGTGTAATTTAGCGGGCGCGCGTATACGAAAACAGCATCACCCGGTCACAATGGAACGCGGCGTCGTAAAGCGACGTTTTACGAGCGCCGCACGTCACAAGCACACACAGGGGGGGAAAAAAGGGGGCCCCGAGTGCCGTTTGACCCTACAGCGACCTGCAGCGTACGGCATGTGAGACCCAAGCCATTACCTGTACGGTCAAGGTCGTACGCGTAAAAAAGGGACTAGAGGGAGTGCACATAACGAGCGTGTGACGTCTATACGACTTGAAAGATTTTCCTGATATTGGATTTCGGGTGTTAGTAGATCTCCCCACGAGCTACGGAATAGTCGTTCTTTTACGGCTGGTTATGGGGTTCTTTTTGTGTGGTCTAAAAGCATCGTTCGTGAAAGAGGTGATGGATTGTGTACATCACTTGGGAAGCAATAGAAGAATTCGAGGTCTAACTGAAAAAAATTAAAGATGATGAAAGAATTCGTTGGCTTTCAACGTTTATTGGTTTATTCCTGTCGTAATCTTGAATAAGAAAATATTCCTAAGTTTGGTTTTCAACAACTTTATCTCAGCACACAAGAATTCCTTATCTTTTACAAAATCTCGGAACCGCGATGATTTCTCCATAAATCGCAGTCGACCTGAAAAATTTCCCCAGCAAGGTCAAATCTCGAAGGAAAAAACCTATAAGCACGCGTGCGCGTTATGCACACTCATCCGCGTCGTGTGCCAAGAGAGACGCGCATAAGCACGAAACACATCTCAGGCCAGGTGTGCTCTTAGTAGCAGCACACACGTCGCGTCGCTTGTCCTCTTTTTCCCCCCTTGAATTTCTCTCCTCCACCTCCTTCTCCTTCTTCTCGTCACAACGTGTTTTTTTTTTTCGTCTCCACGAGGCCGAGTCACAGTGAACTCGAAACTCGATAGTACCGGGCGACGCACTTTAGCAGGCGCCTCACGCGCGCTTGCACCTGTCTAAAGAAGGAACAGAGGGGGGAAGAAAAAAAAACGACGCTGACGACGACGAGAGGGACACGCTGCTACCTTGGAGTTTCGTTTATTGGAAAAGTATGTAAGCTGTATGGGAGTAGGATTTTTCTGAGCTGACTTGACTGGCTGACTGGCGCCTGTGTGGACGCGCATTTTTAATCGAGCTCTGCAGTCCGATGGGAACGAGGCTTACTGCGCTCGCGATGGTTATGTTTATTTAAATAGCGAATTAGTAAACAATGTGGGTAGAAGACCGATTGCATTGTCTTGCGTTGATTTATTGCTTTTTTTCGTATTCCACTAGCATCGACATTGTTCTACGATGAAGAAGTTAAAATACAAGCTTGGTATATGGATGAAAAAAAAATTCACCTCGCACCTTTATATAGCGATAAATAGAAAAAAGAAAAAAAGAGTAAATATTGAAAAATTAAAGGCAACAAAGCTTTTACGCGCTCATATTGCAGAATGGGGAGAGTAACTTGGACGGAAAAAGTAAAGGAAACGGCGTGTGTGTACGTACGCGCGTACGGGAAATGAAGCGATTGTACGCAGGACGAAAATGAGAGAGAGTATATAACGTACAGGCTTGCCGGCTTGCACACGTTGGCGGCACACGTCGAACGGAAATGAAGGGGACGAAGAGGTGGAGGCGAAAAGTTACACACACACACACACACACACACGCGTGGAGGTAGTCTACTCGCGTGTCACGCTTGGTACCTATCTGGCGTGCGTGACAGCTGCCGGGGTTGCTCAATCGAGGAAATATCGAGTTTCGCCCTATCCTCCAGCCGTTTGAGCCATTCTAGATATTCGCGCGCATGCGTGCGCATATACAACGTCGTCCCCTATATGTATAATATACGGATAGAGCATCAGCTTCTTTTCCTCAAAATGTCGGTTTTTACGCGAGTTTTATTATATAGCTTATTTTACGCCGAAACTTTGACAGTTAATTTGTAAGAAATGCTTCGAACTTCGATTAATACGTTACTTCTTTGATTAAGTTTTAATAGGAGCATAAATCTTAAATGATTTTTCGGAGTTCCAATATTGCAATTTCTAATTACACAAAATATTATAATTAGCGGCTACTTTAACGAGAGAAATAAGAGTTAAATTATCTCTCGTGCTTGTTTCCTAACACATTTACGATTCTATATAAATTTGCCGGTTTATGCGTTGAGTACACGTTTTTAATAATGATATTACCTCATACATTTAGCCTGCGCATTAAACGCATAGAAGAAAATCCTATCCTTCCTTAAACCAAAGAACGATGACATTCCGTCAGCGTATCAAGCTATTATAGAATATAAAGAAGATATACAGTAGCTGAATAATAATATTATAAAAGTTCGCCTATCGACACCTCACCAAAAACACCGGCTTTCCTGTACACAAGCGAATGCGTAGGCGGCACTTAATAGCCAGAATACCTCTTCTCTCGCACAAATTATCTCTATATACAATCCAAATACGAATACACGGCGAGCAAAGCAAACCGGCTCTTGTAAAACAACCAATCTACTCGGTCTCTCTCTTTCTCTCTTGCGACGATAAATAAACAGATTAAGATTCTAAGTTTAGAGCTATCCGGGGCAATGATCGGCCTGGCTGCCGCCGTCGAGAAATTACATTGCGACAGAGAGTTGCCTAGGTCAGGCGGCAGCGGTCGCATAATAGACGTCGTCGTCGTCGGCGGCAGCAGCGGCGGCGGCGGCGCCCACGTATATACGCGCGAGCGAACGGCCACTTGCCCGCGTACCCACACTCTAGAGTAGAGAGATAGGACACGCCGAGGTTGATGGACGACACCGGAGACGCATTAGCGTTCGAGCGAGTTTGAAATTGACGATTTAGATGCAGATGCGCTCACGTTGCCGAGTGAGGGAGAGAGAGAGAGAGAGAGATAGAAAGATGTGATTGGACTCGCGCGCGACTGCTGGGAATTGGGGAAGTGACAATAGTCTTCTCCTGCTATTGTTCAATTTGTGCCCTTTTTGCAGTATGAGATTGACATCTTTTCTTTTTCCTTTACGTAATGCGTAATTTTGTAAAAAAAAAATGAATAAATTTTATAAAGTACAATTATTGAAATATTATGCGAATGACGAATAGTATATTTATCTCGCCTTATCAAAAATGAGATGTACAAAAATTCGTACGTGAAATGAGATCAGACACGACGTCAGAGAGTGACACGAATTTTATTTTTATCACACATACCGGCGGCGCATGTGTTTACTTCTGGCTTAAAATTGGTTGTGAAACCTGCTGGTATAAATTGTTCTTTTTTTCTTCAATCTTTCCTGCATGTAGCTTAGAATCTTGTTAATTTGTGAAACTACAGCTTTTTTTTTATGTTTTGTAGTTTCACTCGTAACCAAAATAACTCGTTTTATAATTTTTCTTTTCGCTCCATATAATTATTATTTTTATAAAATGATGATAATAACTTTCATGCTAAATATATATGCATATTGTTTGTACGGCCTAGATTTTCAGAATATTTTCACAGAAATTTTTACCTTGTCGGCTCACGTTACGTAACCCTATACACAGCAACGTGTCGACGTGAGAACTACCATTTACTGAGTCGTGACATAACAGATAATCCTTTGAATATACCGTTTCAAATGCTTTAGAATGGGTTTCTCGCGAGTGACATTATACGAAAAATAAAACTTAGGAAGAAGCAAACTTACCTCCTGGTCCTTATCCTTCTCAGCAGCTTCATCTTTGTCCTTGTCCTTATCTTCCGCGTCCGTGTGAGGCGCCACGCCGTTTGAGGTTGGCTTCGCGTCCGCCTCCTCGATCGCTCCAAGCTTTTCAATCTTCTCGCCCTCAGCGGCGTTACCCTCAGCGGGTAGGCCCTCCTTCTTCGGCGTCGTCGTTATGTCGACTGACCTTCTGCTCTGTCGCGCTCCCATTTTCGCTTATGTGTTTTGTATGTGTGTATATATCTACTTTAAGGCTGCGTACTCGCTTAGCTCGGCTTGAGCTAGCTCGCGTTCAGACTCGTATCTGCAAGGTGAAAAGAAATTTATTAGTTTATTTTAGCCAAGTGAGTCATGCTGATATCGTTTCGTGGAACTTTCATTAATAATCCGCTTTTGGCGTGTGTGTGTATGAATAAAAAAAAACATGTTAATAGCGGTCGTGTTGATGGTAATTTTACAAATGCGTTTCAAACGGCCGGCCAATTAATCTTACTTATATCAGTATAAACACAAAAGTGAATGCGAATAAGCCCGAGTGAATATAAATGATTGTGCACGTTACAAGTCGTAAGTGGAACTTGCTCGAGATTATAAAGCTGTCAAAGATCGTTCCTCTAGATTAATGCTGGACATCGTTAAATTTGCCCAATGTACAGATAAATGAATTCAATCGAAATTTCAAATTCAGTCAATGCACAGTTTAAGTAAGAGTTGGAAAATAAAGTTGACCACGTCAGCGATAGTTTATATCACGAGAATTATCGAGGATTTAATCTTATACGATAACGTTAATATATTCCCAATTTGTATAGAAGAAAGTTTCTCTATTCGTCACAAGTGAATTATGGGCAATAAAGCTCGCAAGGTTTAGAATATTTTATATTGAACCAAAATGCTTAAGCAATTATGATAGGCAATATTTTAAAACAAATTTGAAAGGTTTCAATTAAAATGCATCGAAAAAACGTCGTAAAACGTATACGCAGTAAATTATTCATACGCTGAACTAGAATAGAACCAATATAGCAAACTTTCTTCAAAGTGCATTTTGTATTTTTTTCTTGCGTAAACCGCATAATATGTTTTAAGAGATTTTAAGTAAAAAACTTTCGAGACATAATTCATAAATTCAATAAAAATCATGTAGATGGTTACAAGTGCGATACGAAATACTTTCAAGTGTTGAGCGCGATTGAAAGAAGATAAATGGTAACGGTCTCGTAGTGCAATAACTGAAAATGTTATTACGACTTCGAGAGGTTCAAGAGAGCGTATAAACGTAGTACTTGGATTTACGATTTTCTTAGTAACTGCTTTTCTTGTATAGACATAAATATATGAAATAACCAGAGTTTTTTTTTCTTCATATTTTATAGTCCTTTTTTCTTTGTCAATTTTCGTATGAAGTGCACTAAAATTTATTTATTTATTTTTTTTTGTAGCTCAATAATTTTGTAATCAAATATTTCATTTTATTGCATAGACTCCAATTAAAACTGACAATATTCAAAGTATTAATACAATAGACTTGAAAGCATTTGAATTGTCATAAAAAATAATCTTTCCGTGTATTTAAACGGTACCGATACATCATTAATTTCAAGAGAAAAAGTAATCAGCATGTTCAATACATTAAACGAATATACAAAAGCAATTTCACATTACTCATCCCCAATACATGTAGCCTTTCACAGTTAGCTTTATCTTAATTGAGTTCTGAATCACTAAAAAATGAGTCGTTCAGAAACAATACTCTCTAACTGAAATGCACTTCCAGAGAGTATTTTCTTTATCGGTCACTACGTACAATAACAAGCCTATTGTTACTCAAAATAAATCTTTAAAATTTATGAATTAGGAGAAATACCAGCACGAATTCTTAATAATATGATAAGAGCCTCTTAAGTATTGCACAATTTACTCTCTAGCGTAAATAAAAAGTGTACCGTATAACGTATAAATACGAAGTCCCTGTGCGCATCTGTAGATGGAAAAAGTGTGCTTTATAGCGCAGTATAAGTAACGGGAGAAAAATGTAGCGCGGGTCGCGCACGCGTTCAGTTTCTGTCGTTACAGCAGCCTCATGCTGCAGTGAGCTTATCGTCGCGTATGTGACGCATAGCACTGGTAAAAGGCAACGCACTCGAGCAACGTTGACAACGACGACGACGACCTCGTGAGTCCTTTTGTAGGATATAAAAGAAAACGTCTAGGACACGAGCAAGGCCGGCTTATACCGCAATCCAAAAGGGAGTAGCCATTTTAGCAAAATGGTGGTGGTTTGTGACCATTTGCGTTGAATAAACGTAGCAGCAATGTTCAGTTTCAAACTACCGAGCAATATTTTTTATTTCCATGTAAACCGTGATCTTATATAGTATTTCCCCTACATAGTAGCCTTCCACTAAGAATAAAATGCAGATAGCAATCATACTAGAGTTCTCCCGTCTCTCCATCCAATTCCACAGAGTAAAAAAACCAAAATAAGGAGGGCGCATATAATCGCGCTCTAGTTAGTCGTGCGAGTACACATAAAAGAGAGAGAGAGAGAGAGAGAGAGAGAGAGAGAGAGAACCTAACCTAACGAGCTCGCTTGTGCTACGACGCGCATTACCGAAGAATACCACGACGGTTAAAGTGCGCCTTTCGGCGAGAGTTCATGGCACGAAGACAAAAGCCAACGACGAAGGAGGCAAGTAATCGAGCCCCCCGCACATAGCGACGACTAATTGCTCGCGTTTCATAGCCGATACGCTAATTATCGCACGTGTATGCTAGTGGTTGCTGCTGCGCGCGAGCAAACCATTGTTTCGTTTCTGCTCCGTATTTTTTTTTTTACGCCGCTGTTCGCATCTCGGCACTGCACAGCCTTTATTTCGATCGAGCTCACAGGCTATACGGGCTAATCGTACTGCTGCGCTGCTCTCATCTGCTGTTATATAGCGACCTGGCTTGGGTTTTGGCCGAATAGAACGTGTGTGTGTGTACGTGTGGAGCACTTCTGTTGCTCTACTTTTGCGGGACGGTCTAATTGACGTGCAAAAAAGAGCGAACGATGGCGCTTTTTTTAATGCTCGAGAAATTCGACCAAGTACCAAGTTCCTCGTTATAATTCATGCACAGGTAGTCGTTGGAGTAATAGTCTACTAATGGTCGAGCTAGAGTTGCGCAGAACTTTGAACTTTCGTCAACACTAGGAAACGTACACTATACATTATCTTACGTAAAAAAAACTAACTAAAAAATAAAATTTCATTTTTCTTAAAAAAAAAAAAAAAAAAAATCGCTAAAGATTTTGATGTGAATCATTATTATTTTGTTTAATAATATACATTCAACGTTACTAATACATTATCAGATCCATGCTGTTTCTCTTTGCTCGGATGTAGGTCTATATTTCACTGTTCTCATTTCTGCCACAAGAAGCAAAGTTATTACTACATTTAAAGCTTACATAGTTCGCATTTGAAATATCCAAATAAGGGGGAGAGCATAAATTCAACAGCAAAGCCTGCAGTATATATGATTCGAAAGCAGCAACGTGCGCAGACCCCAATCGCGTGGTTATAACCAAGCGCGCAACTAAACTTTCATTTCAGCGTAACCGCGAGACAGAAGAAAACCCCCGGTACAAAAAAGCGTCAAACAAGCACTAAAGTCACGGCTTTAAATCCACGGGCGCACAGAAATATATCGAGCATATTCCCCCCCTCTCTGACGTTGTCAGACCTAAAAACAAGCGAAAGTCCCAACAGCACGCGCGCGCCAGGCTCTCTCGGTTGGGCGCGAGGAATTGCAAATCCCGCGGTATATGGCAAGGATAGTGTAAAGTCCCGCTTTAACGAGAGTGAATTATGCACGCAACCACGCTCGCGAGCATACGTACTTACCTATACACAAGAGCTCGGATATGCCTTTCTAGTGCAGCACTACTTGCGTATAGTACATATATACCCACATGTGTTCTCCGTCTTTCTTTCCAGGGAAACGCGCCGATTATCGTGAGATACTTCGTTGAGCGCACGAATTCTGACGCTGGCAAATAAACAATGGCAAGAAAAGGGATATATAGCAACGACGACGACGACGATGCGAGCAAATTCTGAAAGGCCACAACACTAATGGCGCGCCGTGTTCGCCACGAGTTATTGCGATATTTCGACCTATCGACGGGGGAGTTCGACGCAAGTATACATATAGTATACGTTGATTCGACGTATACTCGTGTGGCTTTCCCGCGACGTATCATTTAATGCCGAGCTGTGCGTTGGGAATTTGTTATGTCGGAGATCGTACCGGAGATACGAGGAGAAAGCTCGCTGAACAAAAGAAGACGATGATGCTATCGAAAGTGTATATATTCTCGCGGCTCTAATTTACCTTGGGAAATTCGAGATCGCATCTCTCTGCGCGGCTTCATTATGAATTCGGGTGTATGGGCTATTGGGAAAAAAGAATTGAAAATTATATCTTATACCGCATCGTCGTTCTCTATACTCTAGAACAAAGTCAACAGATGATTATCGACACTAGTATATATATAATACTGAAGGAGCTGCGAGCGCAGCCAAGGGGAATGTCGGTAGTAGTAGCGACGATTGGGCAAACATACAACAACTCGAGAGATAATTTACAAGCACGCGCACTCTCTCGCCTCGTCAATCCTTTCCTATCCACTACGTGACGCGCCTTTTTGAGTGCTCACAGGACTGTTCTTGGCCCCTGCAAGGCATCCGGTTTGCTCGCACCTACAATTCTCTGGTATAATCCATTGTTGTGTGCTGCTGCAGTCCGAAGGGGACAGTATATATATATAAGAGTCAACGGCCTTTTACGACAATCGCGATCGATCGGCTGACCAGTCGCTGGGCAGTTCTTTTGCTTCTAAGGAGTGAGCCAGTCGTGCTCGAGTAAACCCGACTCTCTTTCGCTTTCGCGTGGATTGGTTACGGTTGGCAAGCTATGGTATAAGCTGATTGCTTTAAGGATGCCGGGGACGCTCGACGTGTCACACACTGGCTCTTCGTATAGCAGACTTAAGAAATGATAATTAGCTCGGCTTTAGAGTAAATAACTTTGTCAGTGGATGAATGAAGAGGTTAACGATCTCTCTTAGAACCTCTCCTTCTCTTGAGCTTAATGATTCGAGAACCAAGACCCATTTATTCCTTTGAAATCGTTCTTGCGTAATTATACACGTAAAATCTGTTTCTCTCTAGACCCCAAATCCAACCGAACGTAAGAGATCTCGAACCGTTCGTTATACCTATACATACATATATACATGCGTGTGTATATGTATATCTCTGATCAGTACGACTTTTTTCGACGTTTCTTTTGCCTGGATATCCAATTTTTTGTCGGCCAAGCGGCGATTTCGAATTTCAGAGAGATAGATCTGGTTACGGTAAAGGGTCCTGTAGCGGCCTGGAACGCAGAGAACCCAAGCCGACGTGGATCGCGTGTGATTAATTGGCTTGCCGGATCGAAAGCGTTCGCCTCGCTCTACCAGATGAGCGACGTTGATAGGCCGTAACGCGGGTGTACGATTGCGCAACGGACAATGAAATGTGCTTGCTCGCTCCGTTCGTTCTCTATGTGTTGTCGACCGGCAACGCGAACGAGTTCTCAAGTTTAAGAGAGTTATGAAGATTGCCGATACGATGCTGTCTAATACCAGACGATTCTTCGTAATTATACAGAACTGGGGAATACACCTTGTGATCAAATTAATGCTCGCTAATGGTGTAGTAACTTTAATTGTCGTGTTGATTTTTTTTTTCTCGTCTATTTATTCCTGCTGACTCGACGTTTTTGTACCGGTTTATTGGAAAAATAAGGAACTTATACGTGAAATTAACAATTATTTTCAATTGACGATAAACATACCATTGTTATACGATATTTTCTTTTTTTAAATAACGATAACTGGTTGTGGTAGTTTTAAAATTGATTTTACAAAACCAATGAATACGAACGCGTATAAGAAATAAAATCCTTGGAGTTTCTTTATGTTCCAGGCCACATTTATCGAAGAATATTAGCCACATTCTGGTCGACTCTGCACAGCACGATATAATACCGCACCCGTCGATTCGTACCGCTCTCTTTCCCATTGCGCAAGCAAACTTCTTTTTCTCTCTCTCCCTTTATCCGCAAGTGAGCACGTTTGCATATTTATTTCCAGCTTTCCTGTGAAAAGGAGGCACGCATTAATACTCGGAGCACGCGTATCTGCTATAACCTCCTTCAGCGATTGGTTGTATTGACGCCTCGCGGCATAACAACTGTGCCTTATCGGCAATTTCCATTCGCAGTCATGAATCGAAGGAAGAAGGAAGCAGTACCCGGTCAGCTCTGAGTTTGCGATCTCTCCTTTTCCACGCGTGGGTGGTGATTTAACAACGGAGGTCTGCGCGAGCGCGCCTACACAGTGGTAGTGGCAGCGTCGTCTTCGTCAGTGGGTCGGTCATCCAGAGAGCGTTGCACTCGCGCGTACTTTTAAAGTTCAATAGACTGAGATGAACGCAGCGAGCGTTATGGCCGGGATGATCAGATGTACATATAAGCGAGTAGCTTTTATGCGCGAGCGATCGAGCGAATATAAAGAGACCTAGTTATTTTGCTTCTGAGTGATTTAATATTACAAGAGCTGAAAAACCTTTTATCCTTCGAGAACTATTATGTGCTTTGGTTTTGGACTAACCGGAATCTTTTTATTTCTGAAAACCTGACTTGGCTACTACCTTTCTCAGTTATATGTGCTCGCATACTGGCTGGCATCCCTGGTGAGCAGGCTGATATATAAATTGGGACCACCTCGCCGGCTGTGTTTCTGCGCACAGAAGAACCGCAGTAACGGGGGCGAACGAGTGACTACGCCTTGGCGCTGCTACGACTGCTGAGCCAGTTTCTCTGTTTTTTTTTCTCTCTAAATCTTGCTTTCGCTATCCAACCTTTTCGCGCTCTCCATGTGCACTCGCGAGATTTTTTGCGGTTCGAGTACGAGATAGAAATTTTAATATTTCATCCGCGAAAAAAAGGTAAAGGGGGGAAGAACTAGTTTGGGCTTGAGAGCTCGAGCGATGTTAGCGAGATTAACCGTTCTGCCCCGTTTTCGGGTCGCAGACTCGTATTTCGCCTTCGTTGGACCGCGAGTCGAACAAAAAGTATAAGAGAACAAGATGATTAATCAACGCTATTGTGTGTTTTGGAAATTAAAAGGGGATTATTCGAGTAAAATTTATATATATGCTTTTTAATTCATTCTCCGTGTAGAGTAAATGAAGAAAAAATAAATTGATTTAATGGATTATTGCCAGATAACAGAGCAGACATCCTACTGCGCGTTTTGTCTCTCTGCCGGATGAATCATTCAATTTTCTTGTTTGTGCAATTTTAGCTCGGGCTTTGGATTGGCAAGTAACAAAAGCCGGCGCGCACTTATAGTGAAGGCATAATCGCTCGAATGAAAAACGTTTCTCTCTTTCTCTCTCTCTTCCCCCTCGGAATTCTAGGTAAACGCTCTAAAAGCCACGTATAATAAATAAGCTGCTCGCGAGCACGTATACTCAGCCCTCGCGTAATACACTCGTGCGGTTGGTAAACAAGAAGCAAAAAGGCCCCGGAATAAATTAAAAAGTCCAATGAGATCTGGGTGAAGGAATCAGCTATAATACACGTGGAGCGCGCGCTTCTTCCTTCGTTGTAGAATCGCCATTAAAACTGAACTTGAAAGGCGCGTGCAAAAACGGAGATGTGCGCAGTGCGCGTATACCTACATATACACAGCAGACTTCCATTAAACGTTATCCATTGCTGCTTCTGCTGGCGTTCCCTTTTTCGCGATTTCCCCCCTGCACGCGCGTGTACTGGAAAAGAGGAAGGGGGGAGAACCTTTCGCTATACTCGGCTACTCGCATTTCCGACACGCACGAGAAGGTCATGGTGGATACGGGCACACACGTGTGCGCACGCAGCCGGGGAGCGGCGAGTCATGCGACTATATTTAGAGGGGGGGTTGGTTGCAACGGCTGCACAAATGCGTGTGTATATGGGCCATTCCGTGAAAAATCAAATCAATAGCTTCATTTGTAATGGTCCAGTTTAAGAAACCAATCCATCATGTATATAGGGGATAAAGTGTAGCTGGAGTGGTAAGTATTATCTTAGATCTAACCTGGAACTATATTCTGTAGTATTTGATTTTCAACTTTTTTCAAGTCCTTTCTTTTGGAACCAGGGTATAGTTTTTTTTTTTTGTTTTTTTTTTTTATAACTTGATAATATTTCAGTTTTCGAAGTTTTATAGCTTATTACAGGCTATAACAATAAAACCCCATTGGCGAACGAACTACCGCGGAGTAATTTTATAAATTGATTCGCGGCAATGAATTGAATTAAGATGTATCTTGTTCCCGGAAAGTAAAGTGTATTGTAATTATCGTAACACCAATATTTTTTATTTTAAACGCATCCAATGAATTTCTATCAGAGGATTCCGCCTGTGCTCGCTAGAGCGCTGTGCACGAGCGGGGACGGCCGGCCGGTAGAGCATTTACATACAATGGATTTGAATTTCAATGGAGGAAGTAAATGTCCCAATTGTTTTGCATGAACGTATCATTGGGCCCTGCTGCTGCTGCTGCTGCCGCCGCCACCGCCACCGACGCTCGGTCAAACTGTTGTCAATTGAAGTTTCTATTAAGCCAATGGCTTCTATAGAGCAGTATACTGCTGCTGCTCACACGGCCGATCAACAATGTATTGTATGATTGTATAAATAATGACCGGCGACGGTGTAAGACCTCCCTTAAGAAAAATCATAATGATTTTCCAAACGCGAGAAGTCCACTGACCTTTTCATAAAAATAGCCACTCAAAGGGAACGAAATTCTCGTAAAATGTAGTCATGCTCTCTCGTAATACATGATTTCCGCGTATACACTTGATTGGTAAGTCTCTTATATATTATATACGTATAGCTAACGTCTATCTTCAGGTGAGCATTTCTGGTGAGTACATTAAACCTCTCTCTTCCTCTCACCAGCATCTCAAAGCGCGAAATTACGATGGTACAGCAATTGCGTAACCCTTGCGCAAGACTGTATTATACAGGTGGAGTGGGGGAAAAAAAAATATTGGCGACGAAACCGCGCGATCTTATCTCGCATCGCTAAACTTGGTGCAAATTATCTATTCAGCACTATAACGTAGTATTATGCGATGCGAAGGGAGAGAAAGAGAAAGTCCGAGGGAATTTTTCCAGCGGTTTCAATTGATTAACGAGCGAGTATAGTCGTCGCTCGCACTCGTGCGCGCTCTCGGGGTCACTGCCACTCAGACTCCTGCGCGTCGCGCTCATATATATATAAAGCTGCAGCAGTAGAACGCGCGTAAGAGCAGCAGCTGCAGCCGAGAGAGACAAAGAGGGGAGAGCAAGAGGGAGAAAGAAAACGAAGAGAGAAGGGCTACGAGTACCCTCGACGTTTCTCGGAGCGAAAACTCATTACGGCAGGAATCGAGGTAGAAGGGCTGTGTTGCTGTGTTTTACTTTTCGAAACTGAAAGCTTTCCAGACCCGGGTATTATAGTGATTTTTCCGTGTCCCTTTGATCTCAGGGTTCCGCCTTTGTTCCATGTTGTATCGTGGTTCTATGAAATGAAATAAACCGCGTTTACTTTAAAAATGTTTACTCACTCAAAGTGTAGACATTTTATCTGCATTGATTTTATTGAAATATTTTTCCTAAAGACTTCAACATACTCGAGGAAAAGTAATTTATAGGTTTGATTTAATTATTATTATTATATTGAAAACTAAACTGACCATGTTTTTCTCACCGAGCGTATTATCTTGGAAAATTTATTGCTCGAATAACCATAAAAAGTTTCATACCACGAGATAACATTGAGCACATTGCAGAATTATGTTCAACCCTGGGGTTACACAACGCGCTTTGAATAAAGTTGAACGAAAGCGAGGGAGAGAGGAACGAAAGAGAGAGAAAAAAAAAAGCAAAACAGTCGGGAGAGGGGGAAAGAGCAGTAGAAATAAGATACGTGAGAAAAAGCCGACTGTTTCGTCAATAAACGGCAAGTGCAAAAAAGAGAAAGAGAACGACTAGACAAGGACGGCGCGCGAGACAACGCGCGAGGGTATATACGCTGCGAGCCGTACAGCGACGAGAGGGAGAGAGAGAGAGAGAGAGAGAGAGAGATATTATATTTGCTGCTGGCGCGAGAAAGTGCGACGAACCCAACCGGCCGGCGTTCAAGGTCCCTTTTATCTTGGCGCCTTTTCTCTCTCTTGCTCGCTCTCTCATCTGATATTTTCATTTAGGAGCGATTTATCATGAGAGGGAGCGGCATAGCGACGAGCGCCTCATCTGGCGAATTAAAGGAACGCCATTTTTATGCGCCTATTAAGAGAGAAGAGTCAGTGAGAACATTTTTTCAATGCTTCGGATACACGCTTGACTCGTCGTCACGCGACTACTGCCTTCCTTGTATATACATCGAGATATTACAAGTATTTTTATTCTCTAATTACTATTTATAATTCGTCTTATCTTTCGATTTCGTGTCAAAATTTTCACTTTTAATTCGTTAGCCTCTCTTGATACAGCTGAGCATATAAACTCCTTGGAACTTCACATTTCGAATAATTAAAATTATCGCTTATAACCGTCGTTACGGCATTCTCCGAGAATCTCCATGCTGAACAATTGGAATGTTAGCATTCGCAGCTTGTATCTTTTATTTTCAACCACATTCCATCGCATTACCCACGATCTCGGCGCTCGAAAATAAGAAGAAAAAAAAACGCGAACGCGCCAACTAGAGAACGAGCTCGATCGAATGAATTGTCGGGCGGCACGTATCTAACGTGTGACTAAGCGCCACGGGAAAAGTACACATATTCGCGACAAAAGCGAGGCTCGCGCGCTCCTTAATGAACGTAGGGCACGGACGCGCGCACTCTCGAATTAGACGTGGCCCGGTTAAATCGAGAATTTCTCTAATATAAACGCTCGGCAAGCCAGCCAGTCGGACGACTATACGCGCAGAATCTTCGTGAGGGACTCTACAAACCGTTCTCTCTCTCTCACCCTCTCTTGTATTTCTGGACTTTATGACCGTGTTACTGTGCGCGACCGCTCCAAAAACCTATTTCGGGAGCCGTGCATACGATGTTATATACCTTGGCGTTCTCTGTGCGCGCAGATTCGACGCGATTCAACAGTCGGGACTGTAAAAGCTGTTTTTATCGCCCGTCGCGCGCGTCATTAAAGCGCACTAATTGTTACGCGGTTGGAATTGAAACTGCTACACTGATCGGCTCGCACATTGTCGAATAGCTTTTACTTTGAAGAACAATGTGTCGTGGCGCGAGTTTGTATACCTTTTTGTCGCATATTTATTAAGCTAGATTTGCTGAAAAGATCGGGAGAGAGATTTAAGAGATGCTGCTCGCAGCAGAATATATACAAGCCTCGCGGTAAGAAGTGAGATGGTACAACACGTGAGCTAAAGGGAAAGTTAATGTTTATGTATTTCGTCGCACATGCTAGGGAGATGCACGAGCGATGCATTTGTAATTTTCGCCTTATAAAGAGTCGATGCCCAGGAAGTTTAAGCACCTTAAAGTTAGAAAATGTTTTTAGCTATGTTGCTGCGTTTATCTAGCATCTGCATTCGGTAAATTGAAAAATTTATCTCGCAGATAAGTTTTATTGCTACATCGCTAACAGAAATGTATTATTTCACTGTGAGAATAAGAGAAGTAGTCGATCATATAATGATTATAAAACGATTAGAACGCGTGTGAGGAATGAGAAATTGAGCTAGAAAATAAACGAAATCAAACTCAAGAGCTGAAAGCAAAGCGAAAGAAAAGCAGAAAGGAAAAACAAAAAGAAAGCATGCCGCCAAAGTCTAGACAAGAAAAATAAATCGTGCATCCTTATAATAGAGGAGAAACTCCCTCGCGAGGAACTTTGTTTACCAATTCTCTTGGTCTTTCTCTGTCTCTCTTTGGAGCTACGAAAACACTGCTTGTGTGTACGTGCCTAAGCGCGAGCGATTTCCGAGAAGCTTCACTCAGCGTGCATTGAGCGCAACAATAAACTATTATACCTCAACGCCACCAAATTGATCAATGTATCCGATCGTTCAGCAGAGAATTGTGTACAAGTTCAGCGCTATAATTCGTAAACAAAGTCAAAAAAATTTTCAAACAAAAGAAATATAAATAGAAAGTCGAATTAGTAAAGTGTATGTTATAGCACAACTTATAGCTTTTTTGGCCATTATCATCTTGTCAAAAAGCAACATAATCAAACTTTACAAAAAAAAAATAGTAAATAATAAAAAAAGCACACTTTGGCAATTTTCACACGTCATGCTCTGAAAAAGAGAGAGGATTTCTAAACAAGTCCCGACATGTATACACGGATCCACGACGAGCGATCAGCAATGGCCGATTAGTTCCCTCGAGGGCGAGAGGTCACAGTCGATCGCGCGCGATGTATCGTTGAAGCTCCCGCGAGCGCGTCATGTATATATAAGTACACGCTCGCTTTCGCTCGTGAGACGTGTCTGCGCTCGCATTGACGAGTCGACGAGTCACGAGGACGTCTGCAGTCGTGTACCTATATCGCGAGCAACCTGTGTATATATAGGAGAAAGGCATCAAGCGCGTCATGTGGTTAAGAAAAGAGCAGGCGCCTATATGATATTAACTTTATTAAAAAATTTTATGTATTCAAAAATGCTTCGAATATGTTAATAAACATATTCGGTTCTTTTTCGTGTTACAAGAGTAACTCACGATCTCGATAATTAGCATTTAAAAAATTGCCTAATTTGTGGAAGTCAATTTAGGACAGGATGCATTATATCTCGATTGCTGTCTCGTGTCTGGGGAGAAAACTTATTTCGACCCTTTTGTGGAAACTCGTGGCCCGCATGTATACGAAGTACTCTTGACAACGTCAATTTCAACTCTTTTTTCAAGTCGATTTTTCTCAATTCTAATAGCAGCTCATTTTACCTCGGCACGGTTAATGATCGAGAGAACATTTTCTGACCCGGGCGGCTAATTTGTTTTGCCATTAGTATACGTCTTGGGGAAAACGACGACGACCGAGCTTCTTTTTTTCTCTCTTGTTTTGACGACTTGATGTCCGTTACAACATACAAAACGCGACTGCCTGAGATATCGCCCCCTTAAAATGACGCAACGACAGCGCGATATTCCACGTTTTGTGCACATTTTATACGAGTGCTCGATTACGAAAGCCTAGGCGTATGTTTCTCGTAGTAAATAATAGCAGGAAATGCCACGGGGTATGATTCATAAATGGCTCTCTCTCTCTCTCTCTCGAAAACTTTTTTCCAGACAGATAACGATTTATCGCAAGGTTAATAATAGAAAGATTTAATTTATTCATACGCTTATATTTTAAAAAAGTCTGATTTCTTCAGTTTTCGTAATCAGCAGGTTTCGTCACATTCGCGGCACGTTTATCTGACTCGCCGCATGTCAGTATTGCAGAGGCGGTAATTGTGAGAATAAAAACAAGAAAAGTCAGTTAATCGTCGATACACACGTCAAAACAAAACAAAAATTTTGAATTTTCTTTTGCATAATGCGTGGTGTTATTGTTTTATAAAATATTGAAAAATATTTCATAAATATAGCCTATCCTCAAGTTTGTAATATTGATGTTATACATTGAGATAAATTTGTCATGTACTGATAATCTTTTCATAACAACAAAAATTTAAAGACATACGTAAAAGAATTAATCATAGCCAAGTTAAAAATCAACAGCAAAACGTCTCACTTAAATCACTGTTTTCGAAACATTAAAGATAGCCTCAAACGGTCTTAAGGAAAATGCAACGATGGAAAACTAATATCCCGTAAAGTTAAAAATATCATTTCTTCGTGCATTTGAACAATTCCTCAATTTACGTTCAGTAAAACACGTTTTGCATTTAAAGACGAAGTTACTTTTAACCAATTAATACGACGATTATTTTTTATTAAACACGAAACAGATAGCGATAATAATTGTTAAAGAGTCAAGTAAATTGGAACTGAAATTTCTGACCAATCAAAATACTAAACTCACTAGCGTTCAATTTTATACAAAATAGAGATGATATACTGTCACAAAAAAGTTTTATTCGAAATATTGTAATATAAAAAAAGTTTCATTTACAAATTAGATGAAATGAAAAATCATTATCTCAGAGAAATATTTAAAAAAATTAAAAAAATGAAAGAGTCAAGTCAGTTATGTAAAGGATGAGAATAGTGGTTATTACATTCCCTCGGGCGATACATTAGCATAACCGAGCAAGATATCGAAAAGGGAACTCGTAAAGGATCGCACATTAAAGAGGGTTCGGCAAAGCGGAACATTACGCAAGATTTCGCGGATCTCCTACGAAGATTGCTACCCCCCTCCTTCTTTTTTTTTTCGACACATATTCTTTCTTCCTTTCACGTGGAGCACAAAAGCGAGCACAAAAGCCACGACACGCGTTTTTCAATTAACGGAAAGTTAATCTTACGTTTTTGCTTGTGAGTAATTAGAGACTGTGACTGCCACACATTACCTACACTGGAAGATTGACACTAAACGCGGGGTACAATTACTATTTTCCAGAGTACTATGCTTTCAAGACAAACTCATATATACATGTTTAATTAATTTTTCAAGTAACATTTAACACGAATTTTCTCTCGTTGAAACATTAAATTATAATTTTTTTCACGTCTTATGTAATTAAATAACTTGAAGTAAATTTCAAAATTTAGGAAAAATATTTCCATTTTAAAGACTAATACATTTCACTAATACTTATTATTTTTTTAATTAAAACCTCCCATGTAGGACTTTCGATAGGAATCCTATTTATTTTTCGTATTATATTTAATTGAAACTCTATTTTAATAAATTAAATATTAATTATTAGTCTTAATTCGATACTGGTTTTAAGATTAAATGAAAATGATATAACTAATTTGTAAATTCTATAAAAAGAAATAAACAACCGATGCATACCAATTCGTCATTTTTTAAATAAACAACATATCATTTTTCTCTGAAAACATACTACAAAATATTCTCACAACCTTTAAGCATCATTTCATGTAAAGACGAGAATGTTTCTCATACTTTTCTCAGTAATTCAAGCGATTAAAAGGAACGAGCTGTTTTCATAAGAATTAAGGTTAGTTTACTCAAAAGAAACGAAACAATTTTGTTTCTTTATTTGAAATGAGTTAGTTGCCAGTCTTAATAAATGAAAATAAATAGTTTGCTTTAATCTTTATATTCTCCGAGGTGACAACTATTTTTCCATCATATAAAATATTAAAGTTTTACGATATATTTATAAAATGTGTCACATCAATAAATAATTAAAACTTTAATTTTATTTAGCAATATTTATTTAAAGTAAAAATATTCGAAAACGCTTTTCACAGAAAAAATACGAAAATTATATGGCTGTGTAGGTACAAATAAAGGAGGCGCAGAAGAATGAGTCGAAGACTCCTAGCCCACGTTGCCGCTTCTTCCAAAGGACTTTGCGCTCTCCGTCCTTTCTCTCCTCTCTTTCTCTGCCAGTATCGACTAGAGAGAGAGCAAGAGGGGGAGAGAGGACAGCTAGCGAGGGACAATGTATTTTGCGTGGAAACCTCGGTACCGCTTTAAATGCACGGCGGGCGCTCTCTCCTCTCCCGACTCTCTCTTCCCCAGCATGCAAAAGTTCGCCTTCTCTTTGACGCGAACGCGTGGCGCGCGCGCAGGTAGACAAGAGACGCGATGGGAGATCCAACGATCACGTGGAATGCTGACGAAGCGGGGACGTATATATAGACGAGCCTTATTTTCAAGCTGTGAGGGATTACGGAGAAAAACACGTGACTGCGCCGCGAGTAACCGACCGTTGAAGAACCGAAAGGTCGTGAGAGAATAGTTTTTCCTCGCGTTCAACCATTTTACAAGTAAAATAACCGATTGCCCGGTTGTTATAAGCGTATTCGGCCAGTATGCGTGGTAATTCAACTCGAGAAACGGGGGGAGAGACACGGCTGCCGACAAAAAGTTTAATCAAGGACGAAATCGTTATACAGCTCTTCTCGTCGACGGCGAGGCTCTTCCTTTAGCGCACGCGGTCCGCGGTTCTCAATTCTCGACTCGCACGCACACGCCAGCAGCGTCTCTCGCGCTCGATTCGACATTCGTCGACACGACTCGCCCCTCTCGGGCAACGCGCGCGCGCGCGCGCCTGCGATCAAGATGGCGAGACCGAGCAATACCATGCTGCTGCTGCTGCTATATACCTACTCGCCACTGCTTTCCTGTCGATCGTATACATATTTATATATAATCTATATATTATGCTATAGACTTTGGAAATCTGACGAATAGACACGTGTGTGCGTGCCCGCGAGCGAATATCCGAGACTGGGAGACTCACCCAGAGAGTACGAGCGCAGCGGTGTCTTGGCAAACACGTGTCCCTCCTCGTGCTTTTCTAGAACCGTATAGTATAAGTATGGATACACGCATAATCTATATATGTGTAAGCGCTGTGCGACCGTTTGAAAAGAGAGAGAGGAGAGATGTTCGCTCGCACTCTCCGTCCTCGTCTCTCGAGTGTTTTATCGCTTTATTTCGAGTGCGTGTACGAGAGGCGAGGATTAGATTGCAGCGGCTCGTTGCTCGTGTGTGTGCTATAGCGAGCGAGAGAGAACGAGAGAGCTTGTCGAGAGATAAGGCGGCTGGGAAAATATTTGTGAATAAAATTAGTTGTACCGACGCGTATATAACGTGTAGTGTAAATATTTTTTTTTCATTCAAAATAACTACATTCTGAAGCTCTCTGGCTTACTCTTTTATTTCATTTTTTTTTTTATAAAGAGGAAATTATATATGATTTTGGTCTTTTTACTCGGCTAGTTTTTTTAAAGATTTTTTTATCACTCCTTTTGGAATTGTATATAAAGTATCAGCTATTTTAAGGTATTTTAAATCCCTTCTTAAAGTTGTCAAGTTGTTCTGTAACAAGAAATTCGCATCCGTGTTTGTCAACAAATATGAACCCTCATTCAAGAATAATAAATCTCTGACATTTATTTTCAAGTTTCGTTTTATTCTCTTATCGTGCTTTTCTCGTCCAGTGGTGGAATAACTTATCATCTCATTGCAAACATAGGACATTATTAGTCATTTAAAAAGAATTATTATCATTTTATACATATATAGAAATGAGTAATTGCGTTCAACCAAGAAACAATAGACGCTCGTTTTAAATATAATTACTCACATTTCTTCGGAAAAGAATCATGTCAATAATTATACTGATGATAAGCAATTTTATTCGTTTTATTTCAATTTGAGAAAATTTTCGAAAAAAAAAAAAAAAAAAAAAAAAAAAATATACCGGCATTTCAACCTCTCTCATTACATCCCATTAGTGCAGTGCAACCGCCAAATTACACTCAATCCGCATCAATCAAGCCATCAGAAGAGCAATTACCCGTTGTACAGCGACAATGCCCGAAACCTCATGGTCATAAAACCGCCTACAAGACCTCACCCTAACACGACTTTCCACTACCGGCCAATAAACACCCCGAAAAAAAATTATACGCGCGCTTAACATCCCTATCCAACCGAAAACCTAATGGAAATTTTATCTCTTCTCTCTCTCTCTCTCTCTCTCTCTCTCTCTCTCTCTCTCTCTCTCTCTCTCTCTCTCTCTCTCTCTCTC
>JAYJLV010033827.1:0-27239 GCA_036873485.1 Torymus texanus | reverse complement strand
ACAAAAAAAGAGAGATAGACACAACGAGAATATATATATATATATATATATATATACACACACACACACACACACACACACACACACACACACACACACTGAAATTAATTCGCATACTGACAACTCCCAGCGCGTCTTATCTTCTAAAATCGTCACATGAACTCTACCTCTTACCTTCTTCACCGACGACGAATTACGGTAACGACGATAGACGCGCAGTCGATAGCGGTATGCCCACAGCTAGAGTGACGCAAAGCCATTGGCAAGCCGCAGTACTGACGGTTGAACGACGTCATTCGAACGTCAATTTGATTTTCCGCTGCGAATTAAAGAGGCCGCGAGCATCAGACACTGTCTAATTGCGCGACGGACAAACGATCAGGTGAACGCGCTCGTACTGCTGCAGTGTCGCCTGCAATTACGGAATGCGGAACAAAGAGGTGAAGCGCAGAGGAGGAGTACGCCAAAGCGGTCCCACGGATCATTGCTCCGGTTGACTCGATGCCCGCGTGCGCCAGTTCCGCTCGTATAGTGCGTCACGGGTTGTGGATCGGTTTGTTTGATTTAGGACGCTAGTCGTGTTTGTGGACTTGTTTCTTTTTTAAATTGTTGGCGTGAGGGTTGTTAAAAGTGATAAAATTATTGGTTTGTTTAGTTACAGTTGTGATTTCGTACTTGATACGATAATAATTGAGGTTGGTAAATTTTTATCAAAACGCGGGAAAATAAGAAAGTTTGTTCATACTAATAGAATCATCGTGTCTCTCTTTCTTCGCTTACGAATATTGAATTTTCATTTGTATTTCGGCTTCCGTGATTATTATTATATTAATGCGCTTTTAAAATAATCAGTCTACCAGTAAAATAACGGAAAACTTTTAATAAATAACCAGAACTATGAACACAACTATTAATTCGCATCTTTACTTATAATTTTAAAATGTTACTTTCAAAAAAATCAACCACCCACTGTAAAATAACCAAAAAAACCAAAACCCCCCCGAAACATCATCACCCACATGCGCACCAGAGAGAGAGAGAGCATCGAGCAAAGTCCCTTATATACAGACCCTCTCGCAAACTCACCTCTCTTTCTCTCTCCTCTCTTCGAGCTCCAAAAAAACGGACAACAAGAAGAACTCGGCACTCGCGCTCGCAAGCGAAAGAGAGGCCAGAAGGGAGAGCAGCAACGACTATACGCAGCGCATGAGGAATAAAAACTGGTTTCGGACCCGAGCAAGAGAGAGAGAGAGAGACAGAGAGCACGGGGGGGTTTCTCTCCCTTTGGCTTGCGCGCGCGCACGCGCATAAATCCAACGTTTCTCAAGATCGAGTCGAGATTAATCGGGCTGACTCGCGCGGCAGATAATGTCGCCTGGCGAGGAAACCGCGTGCGCGCGCGCACGCTTTATTGAATTATACCGCAGAACCCTTTGCACACACGCGCGCACTGATCATGGGTATATATATATATGCGTGGGTGGATAAAGAGAGCGAGGCTGGAGAGGATATCGATCAAAGGATGGGGTTTCAGGGTTACGGGGGAGGGAGGATGGATGAGGTTTTTGTGGAGAAGGTGAAAGCAAGGTAGCGCGTGGATGGATCTTCGCGTGGTGGATTGTAATCGTCCGGAATCAAAGGAACAGTATGATTTTTTCGTGTCTTGTCGTATATGGAGATAGTGAATTAGGCTGATAAATCTTTTTTTTCTATTCTCAATCGAATATGCATTATGTAATAATTTAATTTTAAAATATTTCCCCTTAGTTTACTTTATATTAAAAACTTCCAGTTGCAATTAATATATCAAGGTACAAACCAAGCAACCAAATTATGGAAGTGTCCACAATGCACTTATAACGCTAACGAACTTTCCGGCTCTCTCTCTCTCTCTCTCTCACTACACCATACGAAAAATTCATCGACAGATATCTTTCTCTCGTTCCCCCCACCTATACCATATTCGTATATATAATCCAATTAAGAGCTTCGACGTAAGCAACGCGGAATGCAAACGAAAGGGAAGCAAGCTCGCGCGTATTTTTCAGAAGAAGAAACGATCTTCGAGTGGTTTATTCGCCCGCATATCCTCGTGGAACACTGTCGCCCATTGTACAAAGCCGCGGCAGAGTGCGTATACACATACACACACATACAGCAAACTCGCTCGTAATAAAGACTTCAGTCGAGAACGAGCGAGTGACTCTCGGCGCCAGTCGTCGGCTCATACCATCGCCAAAGGTTGGGTAAAATTCTGTGTATAAAGCATTCTTAGCGAGATTCGAAGTTTTGGATTTTGAATTTCACAAGGCCTGATTTAATCGAGAGTTAGAGTTTATAATTGAACGTGTTCTTTAATCAGAATTATAATTACAAAGAAATGCGTATAAAGATTAGCGCATCGTCTAATAATCTCAGCGTATATTGCGCAATCTATACGCGCCGCGATGTCCATATACACATCTAGAGCCAGATAGATCGAGTTGCTGATTAATGAGCGCCTCCCTTGATTGGCACTTGATTCCGGGGGCGATCACGTCTCCTCCCCCTTATACACTCGTCTGCAGAGCAAAAACAACGACTTTTCGACCTCGCGGAAGAAGAGAACTCGACTCTACACCTCTCTCTCTCTTTCTCTCCACACAGCACACCGTGATTTATGAAATAATCCCGGCGAAGTGGAATTTAATTGAGCGACTCGCCCTCCGGCCTTATCTGTCCCTACGATTTTTCTTACCTCCCTCTCTCTCTCTCTCCTCGTTATACACGCGAGTGCGGCGAAGAAGCGAAGAAGAAGAAGAAGAAGAGATGTACCTTGGATCTTGATAAAGCGCGTGTGCGTCGCGCGCGTATATGCGCCATCTGTGCGTATACGCACACACACAGATACATACATACACGTAGGCAATTTCGGTTGGAGGAGTGAAGAACTGCAGAAGGAAGCGAATACAAGCGCATGAAGAGAGAGAGAGAGAGGGAGAGAGAGAGAGAGAGGGAGACATAAAGAAAGAGAGAGAGAGATCGTGGGTGTGTTCACCGAAAGTTTGGAGAAGAGTAGCGACGGCGGCGAGGCATTTTTCAAGGAGCGAAGGATTTATTCTGGCTGTATATATGCGTATGTATATAAGTGTCGATACGAGGGAGATGGCAGAGGTTATAAAGTTTTTTGGAAGTTGTCGCTTGCTTCGTGGTACCGTTGTTGCAAAGGGTATGTACACTGTTTCGTTTAGGAGTTAGTTTTTTGTTTGGATTCATGGAAGTTTGCTGTACAATAACGGTTGCGTTATATCCACATATAAACGCAAATTCATTTACTACCACATGTACTTTAACAACGATAATTTAAAAACTATAAAACTACGACGTTCAGTGTCAAATCGACTCATTCAAATACAGCATAGAGCAAGATTCAACTAAACGCTAACCCCACGTATACTACACAGTCGCGACCATACCTGCTCTACTTTAATCCCAGTTAAAAGCAGATACCTCAAAGCCAAGGGAGAGCCAGTCTGAAAAGAAGGATGCGTCGCGTAGGGGTCGATTACTCCCAGCTGTTGCTGCTGCTGCCCTGCAGCGGAATGCGGACACTCGCTAGGGTCTCGAACACCTGTGCGCGAATTCGTAGCCAGCGCTTCTACCCTCCTTTGAACGGCTTCGACCTCAAACTCAAACTATACTTGGCAGTGCGCCCCCCGGTCTTCCGCTTTAGGAGAGGTAACACTGATGCGATATGCTTTGCAGGACCAGATTTCCATGTGGTCATTTGCAAGGAAGGGTTGAATGTATATATGATACACTTATGTAGTATCTATACTTATATGATCAATTTTGTAGTATACTATACCTGAAAAAGAGAACGAAAGTTGACTGGAAAATTTATCGTTAAATTGCTAATGGATATATGTACTAAACTTTCGAAAAATTGAAAATCTGAAAATGATGATAGTCGTTGTATCAAATATGAATTGAGACCATGACAATTCGAACTCCGCGAACTTCTCTTCAAGCCCCAATTCACTATATCGCCTACTTTTGCCAGTAGCAATCAAAGCCTCGTCTTCGCTGCATGATTATTCTCAGTCAATGCGTTTCAACCAGCTGCGTATAATTGTTCGTCAATTATATTAGCATTAATTTTCCGCAAAAATATACGCGTCTGAGCCACTGCAGAACCTCATTCATCAAGCTGACGACGCGAGAACAGCGTACGAGCAGCATGCAAGTATATACATTCATCACGCGTACTTTCCGCCCCCTCTTGCTCTCTCTCCTGTGGTGATTTACGATCGTTTATTTTCTGTAATAACGAGCGAACCCCCGAATGTCTATGTATATCCGTTGGTCGACCAAGTTTTTGGCCTTGCATGGAGAAGCTTTCCAGGGAACGCCGTTAAGTTACGAACGTTTATGCGCGCGGGCGTGAGAAAAAGGCGATTAAGGTGCCTTGTTGTATGTTTGATTATATTTTGGCTCTTTACAGAAACACCAAACGTTAAAGTTTTGTTGATTCGTCGAAGTGAGATACGTATAACGTGTCTTCCAGTAACCATTTGACATCGTGTAGTTTTCCTTCTGATTAGATTATAATTACTCTCGCCAATCCAACATCGCAAACCAGTCATTTCTCTCCTCCTCTCTTTATAAAAACTAAACCTTCCGCTACTTAAACTTTCCATTACCTTTAAAAACAAAACTTTCCTAAACCATATACCTAACACGCTCACGTCATCACAGACTACACACGTAACCAAGAAATTTCGGTGAAAAGCGCGACTGGCAACAGGTCCCATTGACGTAAGCAGGTTTCTCTCTCTCTCTCTTGCTCGTGTCATTATATACCCCGAGTATATAACGTCCGCGCGATGTCATTCCCACAACCTCTCGTGCACCCGTGAGGACGAGCGCGCAAGTGAGCGAGCGCAATGACGCCGAGAATGCGCGAGTAAAAACGAGAGGGGAATACTCGCGTAAGTGGTTTAGGGAGCTTTTTTCGGAGAGAGAAAGAGCGCTTGTGTATAAAGAGTATACGCTGCTACTGGCTTGTGGTTGAAGATGGGTTGCTATTGGTTAGAATATGGGTGTGTTGTATATGAAAATAAATATTGCTTGAGATATAATATAAGTTTGTCCTCTTTGGTAATCTAACGTACAAAGAAGTTTATTCAAAAGATAACTTAATTGAAAGTGTTTCCTTTTTTTTAAATTATTGCGTTGATTTAATTAAAGATACAAATTCATGATTCTTATTATTAAATATATGTAATTTTAATAAGTTTTAATCTCGCAATTCTAGCGATAATAATAATTAAAAGAAAAATTCAAGTATATATGTATTTCATTTCAATGCAATGAATTCCACACGCACACGCACACGCACATATAAGACGCAACATAATTTACTATCAACTGTACAACATCCTTTCCTGCGTGCTCGCACAGCAACCTTACGCAAAAATCAGCCGTTTCAAAACAGAATTCTAAATTTCTCCGCATGCTCGCGCACAATACCTATACATATATACACGTGCAGGTCGGCTCTATATAGATACAATCCGAGAGAGAGAAAGAGCGAGTCTGAAAAAGAGCAAGCCACCACAGAAAGACAGTGAGCTGGGCGCGCGTGCGCGCACGCGTGTGTGAGAAAGCCATGAAAAGAAGCTGAAAGAGAGACAAAGAACACGTGTATTACGCGTGTTCGTGTAAAGGCCGGCTCTCTCTCTCGCTTGCGCTCGCCGCGCGGGAACATGTGTACCAGCGACACAGGGACACGAGCGCGCGTGCGTTCGTAAAAAAGGCGCGTCTTTGTACGATTGTGTATGTGTAGGTTGAGATAGAGGAGAGCGAATGAGAATACAAGCGAGGAAAGTTAGAGAAAGATTGATAACGCAGGAACGAGGATGATCGGAAAAGTCGAAGAGAGACGGGTTGTTGTAAAGCACAGGGGTTCATGCGTTTTTCATGACCGAGTGAATTCGTTTTGAAATCGAAAGATATATACAAGGCTATGCGTGTGTTGAGATATACACAAAAGTCAAGATAACTACTATACAATATATTTTAATACATCGTATAGAGCTAGATATATGAAGCGAGATTGCAAGAGGTTAGACAACAAAAGTATAACTATAATTTTCCTTATAACCCGCGAGCTTAATTGCTAAACCTCGCTTCTCATCAAGACCCGTCGCGAGACGCTCAATGACGCCAAGACAAATTGAAAAGAATTGCGAACACGCCCGCGTTGTACACATATATATACATATACACACACATGCGCGCATATGAAAGAATCGCCGACTGAATAGCGTGTGCATCTACATTCTCGTATAACGCGGGGTCAAAGGTCGCGAGTTCGTTTTCTTGAAAAGCTAGCAAGCGCGTGTGGAACAAGACAATGACACGGAAAAGAGACGTAGTGGCGGGCCAGTAGCATGAGAACGACGACAACAACGTGGACTTGTCGCGTAAGCTGTTTCTTCTTTTTTTTTTCGCGTAATGACGATTTTGTAACGTGTAATTAGCTACCGTTGTTTGTTTGTACGTAGGTAGTTGTAGATTGTCTATGAGAATTTAAAAAAGAATAAATGGATGTAATGTATAATAAATTAATACAACGTTTTATAATACAATCGCCAAACAATAATATATGGTATCCTGATTCCAGGGAACAGGTTGGTCAACATCATACATATATAGATATATACACACACCCACTTGGTTTCCGCTCATCTCAATTAAACTTTTTCTCGTCCACCCCTAACGAACGCGTGCGAGTAATTCAATTTATCGATCGATCCATATACCTTTTCCTCTCCTTCCACTCATCCCAAACTTCATCTCAGCACGACAAACGTACCGCCATACTACCAAAAAAATCTCCTCACCCCTCATGCACGCACAGTCCCAAAGGGCAAAACAATTACTCTCCATGGTATATAATGAAATAAGCATGCCGCTGTTATACTCAGCCACCAAGAAATAAATAAGACGCGAGGAACGCACGCGCGTGTGCGCCCGAAGGATTTTTGATATAAAAAACGTGAAAAAAAGAAACTCGTTCCCTCAGCGCGCGCGCGCGCACAGGCGACGCGACGTGACTCGAATCTGTCGTCGTTCGGGAATTTTTGACCATATATACCGACCGCGCCGGATATGCGCGACGACGTTGTATATGTGTGTGTGTGTATAAAGCTAGGTAAGGCTCTCGAAGTCTATGCGCGAGGAATACGAAGAATAGGATTTGAAGAGGTATAGTCTGGGCACGAAGGTCGGATAAAAATCTTGATTTTTGTATTTTAATAGATTTATGGGGATACGTGTGTGCGTGTGCGTTGGTGGTAGCTGATAAAAGGAGACTGTATAAGTTTTTTCTTTATTCGTACGTCGCGAGATGTATATAAAAATAGATTCTTTGTAACGTTGCTGTATAATATAATGCCGTCGCCGACGACGACGTTGACTTTCAAATAGCAACTTCAAACGGTGACTTCGCCGAGAATAAACTTTACCTCTCCTATCAGATTTACCAAATATAACCCGCACTCCGTATCATAATTTTTCCGCAAATTCTATTTTTTGTTACTCCCTGACTTAATCATTAGCCCATCACGAGTAATTATCCATACACGCTTTTCAACATACACATATAGTATGTCCGCTTCTCTATAAACATACAGCTCACCATCGCCTCCTCTTCATCAATTTGTCCCCTTTGATGTCGATGACGCACTGCTCGTTCGCGTACACGTACCTCATAAATTCACAATAATATATAACAACGTCGTCTGTGTTGCTACTCGCGTACAAAAGCAATACAACACGTGTGCTGTAATACGCACCAAACCGATTTATGTTGAACCATAAAACGATAATACATCCGCACGTTATACGAGGTCGCGTACTCATTTTAACGAAAAGAGACACCGCGTACAAGCGGTTCTGACTGTTCTGTACACAGATGGTCCGTGTGAATTTCGTCGGAACCGTTGTTTTAATAGTATATATGTATAAGGTTTTCATAAGGTTTCGACTACGCGGCGTGCTTTGAATATATATTTGCGGACCAGTTGACGACGACGACGACGATTGTCGTCGTTGTGATGTGCGTGCGTGTGGCGCGCGCGGTTGTTTTCGTAGAGCGACGAAAAGAGGGAGAGTTTGACGTTGACGAATAAATTGCTTCGTTGGTGGACAACGAGAGTTGAATGTGAGTGTGTGTGATTTTTGGGAGTCTGTGCAGTATCCACGCGATGAAGATGGATTTATGTAATTCAAGCTGGAATTCAGTTTTATCAAAGAGAGTACACGTATACACACAGGAGTATATACTTGAATATACATTGCTTATAAAGTTGCTAGAAAGAGAAGTTCTTGTTTTCAGAAAGAGATATTTATATTAGCTAATGAGAAGGGATATGTAGAAGTAATTAAAATAAATGAAATTTTATATAAAACGAGTGACGATGCATCAAAGGATTTTTTTATATGCAAGCTTGAATGTCAATCTGTGACGAATCGCTGTGTGCGCACACGCGCGTCTGAGATAAATCGCGTAGCGAGTAAAGAGATCGATCGACTAGTCGAGAACACCGTGGACTTTATTCAGATATCACGTGCGTATGTGTATATAGGATAGGCTTCGAGGAAGTATTCCAAACTCTTGCATCTTATCTACTCGGAATGAAGATCGAGTGCGTTGCAGGATTATTTCCATCGCTTCGGTTTCTGTCTATGAAAGTAAACGTGTATTCCTTCATAGAACAAAGTTGCATAGAGTTGACTTACAAATATTTATATCAGATGGTGCGCTGTTTTCATTTACTATTTTATATATAGAAAATCATAAAATTCTTGACTTTTTGATCGTTTATACCTCAACTCTCCGCATCACTCCAAACCCGTCCAAAAACCATCAAAACAACAAAAAAAAAAATTTATGTCTTCCCCACTTCTCCTCTTACGCACTCTCCCTCTCAGATATACACACACAAATGCACCATCGGCGATCGATCACTCGCGGTACAGCGCTGCCGAGACATCGGAATGGATAGCCTCCTCCTCCTCTCTCACTCTCTTTCTCTATATACACATACACATACACACAGCACGCGGAATACGGATGCGTGAGCATCACCTACACACATATATGAATACATATACGTGGCTCCTATACCACGCATCTATATATATATATACATACACGCGAACGTTCGATACATTATCGGTCGCTGAGCGCGCGTACGGTCAACATTTTTTTCCCTCCCAAGGATTCGAACGGTGTGTAAAATTTAAATATCCCGCGCATCAATTACCGTCTAGGGGTGGCCTATAGAGAGAGGGGGGGAGGGGGGAGCATACTATACTATACGTCTTGTATAGGAAGCGAACGAGTGGTCGATCGTATTTACAATGCAGATGAGTCCCTTTAATTATTCTATACGTACATAAGTCGCGGTGCGGTTATTTTTACGGGACGACTAGCGTAAGTTAGGGGTCGATGTTTCACGCGAGCGCCAAGCGAGTGAGATCAGGTTCGAGAGAGAAAGAGAGAGAGGATTGAAGTTCAGAGAACGCGAGGGGTAGAGAGAGAGGAAGATGTTTATTGCTGAAGAGTGTGTATAGTGGCGTGTAAAAGTAAGGGTTTATGGATGCTTTCGTTGCGTAACCATAAGCTTGTATATATATGGAATAAGGGAGGGCTGGTGCGTTGATGGAAATGTATATATATATGTGTGTGTGTGTATGGAGTTTAAGGTATTTCCGATGACTATACGTATGTGCACGGTTGTTCTCACACGTCGCGCGCGTTGTGCACTGATTAAAGGAAGTTTTTTTTTTCTTTTCCATTAATATCAGCAAAGAGGTTTACATAAAGTATATATATACCTATTACAAGTGTTATATAAAATTGCAATTCGTTTTGAAATTATACTCTACGATAACAGGTGTCTATATAAATTACCAATGACTCAAACTTTTATATACATACCACTTATCAACAATGAATTACCAACTACATCGTCTCGCTTGTTTTGACTTTGCTCTCAATGCGCGTATAAATTAATCCAATCACTTCTTTTCTCTCTTGTGTATCGCGCAAAAAACCGGAAACCAAAGTGTAAAACCGAACCGGAGCACGACGGAACAGCTCACGTATAGCATGCGTACAAAAAACTTCATCATTGTGTCATAGATACACTCAGGTACACAACGATTACAAAAATAGAACGATCGAGCAAAAAGTCGCGTGTCACGCCGCTTATTATATATCCTTCTAATAACCAGGAATCCAATCGATTGCAAAGTGCACGCGCGTGCTGACGCATGTCATTAGTGTGTATATGCGTTCAAGTTGTTTTTTTTTTCTCTACATCTCGGTGTCCCCGCAGGCGCGAGCTTTTCACACGCTTGCGGAATATATATTGTACACATGTATACATATATCGGAAATTGCGTTTCGGGATTCCGCGAACGCCTCGCCTACTTCGATCGAAGACCGATCGCGAACGTAATCGAACGTTCTTGTAATAAGTGGTTGCAACGGAGAGTCCGCATGTGTTTTAATTGTGTGCAAATCAAAGCGCCTCTCGAGGTATTTAAATTTGTACCTTAGCGTGTGCGCGGCAGTTGCGATGCGCAATGGTTGTTGTATGCACGCGGTGGGTGTGTGTGATAATTGTTCACATGGATTTTTTATTTGAAAAAAAAAAATAAAGAAATCGTCATTGAATGTTATATATATTATATATATGTATTAAAATTAAAGTGTTTTACTGAAACCTTTATTAAAACTGTACATTCTGTCTGTCTATTCAACCGAATCCGCAAACCCTTTTAAACGACATAGCGAGGAAATATCCCATCCAACTGCACCGTCGCTAAACATACCATAATCGCCAACCACTTACACACTTGGTCGAACTCCGTAATTCACGCACTTTAATTACCATCCTTACCCGACCAAATCACACTATATATCTATCTCACCTCTATAAGCGCAAGTGCGTATACACCGTTACACTACTACGATCGCGTATATATTCACATATTTGCGACAACGAAATCGCGCGCTTTACTGGTATAATTACACGAAGGCCACGTGTGCGCGCGACTTCGGAGAAACTCCACCCGTGAAATGCAAATGCGCGTACGCGCGATTGCAGAAACGAAAGCGCGCACAGCAGTACTTAATAGTGTATATGGTGGACGAGAAAACGATTCGAGCGACAAACATGATAGTAAAATGAGTATATATACGTACGCAGGTGAGATTAGAAGTCGCACAGGTCGATTTATATTGTATCTGCGTGCGCGTGTGTATTACGAACAAACGTATTAGCTTTTCGTTTCTTTTTTGCAAATTAGCGTAAGATATTGTAATTTTGCCGCGTATATGTCGAGATTTTATCTTTGTGAATGATGGTAAACGTGTTATAAAAAGCCGATGAGCTTTGGTAGTAAATACCTTAAAGAGTAATAGCATAGAGTTTTTTTTTAGGAAAAATCATTGCATAAAGAAGTTTTTACACGATAAGATAAAATTCTCTCGCAAAGTATGACGACAAGTTCATTGATCAAACGAATTATTCGCCGCTGTGAATCATTTATCTAATTGGTATTCACGTATTTCTAACGCAATACGTCTGATAATAAATATCCCATTTCCCTCGTGACATTAGCATCCCATTACTCTACATCCCTTTTCAAACGTTCAAATTATACAAAATAGATCACATACACATATTTAAAGCCCAGCCCATAGAACTTCGCAGTCTACAACCTCACGCATCACAGCGCAACAAATTTAAAGAGCCGCGCGCACCGTTCACGCACGCGCTCGCAAACTCTTTTCCCTCTCTTTGTTTTTGCCTGCACAAGGAGAGTATGAGCTCTAATCTCGACAATCATCAGGGACATTAATAAAGGGGTAATTTGATCCTGGCACGCGAGGTATTATACCGCAACGCACGTCAAAGTGGAGAGCGAGAATAGTGAATAGAAGTTGCTCGGTGTATGTATGTACGTGTGTATATATATATATAGAACGATTTCTCGTTTGCATATTAATGGTGCTTTTCCGGACTCGATATTATATGCGGTAATTGATAGACGATAGAGCACGAGCCTGGATTGAACGATTACGCTGACTGTATACAACGAACAGACACATTATAATCCTTGTTAAAAATGACTATACAACTGCTACTACTACTACCCCCACATTCGTCACTGAAGAATTACTTGCAGCATCAACAACGAAACGTAGTCGAAACATATTTTGCAAGCGTAGTGTAACACATTGCTGTTATAGAAAAGCCAAAGGAGTGGCGAGGAGCACACGCGACTTAGTATATATAAACGCGCGTGTATATTGCGAGCCATAAATAAAACTCGAACGATCCTTGCTTCGTACTCGCTCGCTCGCAGGAAGCAAAAATCTAGCAGTAACAGCCTGGCGAAGTGAAAGGAAACGCGGGAGCGACGACGAGATCGATATATATATATATATATATATATATACACACACACACAGCGCTTTTCCGTAGTGTACTTCTATCCGCCTTTTTGCAAACGGTTGTAAACCGCACGCGACTTTCACGCGGTTCCTCTCTTCGTCGATAAATCTTTAACAGCAGGCCGCCACAACCTCCTGCGTTAATCGATATTACGGGGTTTGGAAAAAATCAGATTGCGGGTAGAGCAAATATTGAGTTATTATGATAATGAGGATAGGGAGTTTTTGCATGGTGTGTGCGCTTGGGGAGGATGATTTAGCGATCGGTGTATGGATGTAGTGTGGATATGGTACAGGAGGAATAAAAATGTGCGAAAGTTGTTATTTGGTCAATGGTATATGCGTATACCGATTTCTTTTTACTGGTTTTGGTATCTGTACCAATACACGATTCACCTCAAACGATCATAGACCATGAATTTCCAACATTTTTAAAAGATACTCCACATAATTTTTACCGCACGACTTCTTGCACATCCACTTATTCATACGATATATCGAACTACGCCAATCGAGCTCGCTTTACCCACCCACCATCTCAAAATCCGTCAACGCATATAATCACTCGTTGTACACCCACCCACACGCGCCACCATCTCTATCTCTCGAAGCTATAACGCGCGTGAGAAAGCCACCAGGCGCCTCAGGTCTACTATATATACATATACTATACATATACACGTGAACCACGAGAGCGAGTACACCGGCCTCTACGGTAATTTAATTAACGCTCCGTCGATGGATTTCGAGCGCTTATCTCGGGAAAGTCAAAGTCTGTTGCGCGTATTATAGAGGCACGCGTTTGCGTAGCTCTACACGTATGCGTATATATTTCTAGTGGTTTTAATGGTACATATAAACGTCAATTGCTGGAGGTAGGATAGGTGTTACAGGGGTTTATAGGAATGTATGTTTACACGGGTTTTGGTACGAAATGTTGTGCCGAAGAGTATAATCGTATTGTATGAGAAGGTGGCTGATTAATTGGACATGGCGCGATGCTGCATGCTTATCTTTTGACAGAGTTATATAGAGAGTTATTTACAAGTGTGCTAGTGCCTAGAAAGTTACAGTGGTGTTTGTATTTTTCTATAAAAGAAAGGTTGAATGAACATTCCATTGCCAATAACTATTGTATACAGTGAACCATATAAAACGAAAGCTCGCAGAATAAGTTCTAAAATGTTGTCGACAAGTTCAAGTCACTTGTTCAATTCGAAGAACCTTAACCATGCCATCCAATCACTTCTCACAACTGTATATACCACCACTCTCTCGTCCACCCGCTAATGAACCAAACGCAAATAAACAGTACCAACCTAAATTCGTCCGAAACTCTCTCTCTCTCTCTCTCTCTCTCTCTCTCTCTCTCTCTCTCTCTCTCTCTCTCTCTCTCTCTCTCTCTCTCTCTCTTTCCATCGTATCACGCGCATACGCGCATTGTCCAATTGAGCCTATGGAGCTCGGCGCTTGGCGGATCGCACACGCATTTACACATCACTTAAAACACGAAGGAAAATGACCAAAACAACTCGTTAGTATAGGGCGAACGAAGGGGTCACGAAATCAAGTTGAATGAACGGCTATCGAGACGGTCCAATTCAGACAATTACGCGCTCGCTCGTTCGGTCTCGTTATGGTGGGAATGCGAATGCTTGACCGTCGCCTGGAACGCGGAGAAAAGTTAGCCATGCGGAGGGAACATGTGTATGTGTGCGAGGCGTGAAGCCTTTTTTCTTTCACGGTCCCATGCGTCGCAGGCGTTTAGTGAGTGAAGAGCGTAATTGTTGGGTTTTATGATGTATGGTATGTTATGTGGGTGTTACGGGGGTTTAGGTACTTGATGAGGTATCGATGGCAGATGATGATATTTAATAAGGAGATGGTTTGCATGATGCGCTTCGGTGAATTGAAAAACATACGTATGTGGAGGTGATGCAGGGAAACAGTG
The DNA here is from genome assembly GCA_036873485.1 of Torymus texanus. NCBI lineage: Eukaryota > Metazoa > Arthropoda > Insecta > Hymenoptera > Torymidae > Torymus > Torymus texanus. The sequence goes on along the minus strand of JAYJLV010033827.1, from coordinate 12,771 downwards.
TTTAACGTAATATATATGGTAAGATGTCATATGTAATTGAATTTGGCTTGTAACGATGAAAAGGATGCAATGTTAGCTTATTAATGGCAATTTGTCGACGAGTGAAAATGATTTATTGCGTTACGAAATTTGAAAAATGCATAATTATTCGACTCATTCTCATATCACTTCTCTCAACTTCCTAGTCGAATTAATTTCCACCTCATTTACCCTCATATCCTTCCGACCACTCCACAACGGCAAGAAAAAAAGTTCACAAGCATCTATCTCCTTGCATCACACCAAATTCAGCAACTTGTGCTCGCCAAATTAACCGCGACGTCCCGATTCCCAGGGGAAAACGTCTGGCATGCGCGCCTATATAGTGGAAAAGTCGCGTCGTCCTCGCTTCCACGTTGACTCGTGTGTATGAATGAACGAGCGCGCGAACTAATGAATCGACGTGAGAATGAAAGTGGAGGAGGCTCACGCACGTATACGTAGTGAAAATAAAATACAAAGCGCGTATATAATGCAATTTGCGCTCGACTGACACAAATTCGCACGGTCGTCGTTGGTCGTTGATCTTTTTTTCGCGCAGTGCAGATGCGCGCTGCAACGGTTTTGTGGGATGATGCAGAAGAGCGAAGAAAAATAAAGAAGAGAAGCACATTTGACGGGCTTTAATTGCCGGCTGTTTAGGGGATATAAAGTGCGACCGACGGGAACGGAAGTGTCGTGAAATTTTTGTGAGAACTCGATCATTGGTGCATCGCCGTCGTCGTCGTTGTCGTTGTTAGATTAAGGTGTCTGTAAAAAGTGGTGGGAATTGAATGACGTGTATTAGAGTTTGACAGATGCGACAGTGGAAAAAGTTAATTTCGAAAGTCTGATACTTAATGATGATACGATTTCGAATTGTAGTTCTTTTTTCAACTTGAAATTGATATGTGCGTTACATGTCAAATTGCAGTAATTAATCAGAGATATAACAAGCTTTCTTTCAAATTTCTTCTAATTATTTAAAGTATAATATGCAGGGCTCAGCAGACACACTTCACTCATGTTGCAACGTATATGTACGAGCGCGAGGTTCAATAGATTAATTATGATTCACGAAACGCGTTACACAACATTAATTTTTGACACTCCATCTCGGTAATCTATCGCTACAATCGACACCTAAAACCCCCTAATAATACCTTATAAACCTTACACCACCCTATCCTCTTCAACATATACAATCCATCTCTCCACCAAAAATCCCTATCACCACTACCAACCTCAATAATATACGCGGTCCCGTTATATCCCCATCACAGCTAACGACGCCGCAATAATATTTAGATTTCCCGACAGCCCGTGCATTCAGCGCTTGATATATCCGCGACTCTATATATACTTATTACAACGTGAATAAAGAGAGCCGCGGGTGCGGCATTGCATCCATCGACGCTACACTCGCGCGTATACTTGCGTAATTCGCCTTTTATTACACTTTTAAAAGGCTTTACCCTTTTCTTTGAGAGAGAGAGAAAGAGAGATTTTCTCCGTTATGCCAGCAGTGACTGATGAGCCGTAGTGCTGTATACGCGTATTGTTTCGCACGTGGCAACGGGCTTGTGTGAAAACGGACGTGTGGCCGTACGTATATAGTTATATACAAAGCTGTCCGCGTATGCTTGCAGTTATATGCGAATTAAGGCGATTAGTCTTGAAAGTTCGCAAGGGAGAGTGAAATATCGTTTGATGGGGATTAATAGGTTACCATGGCTTTATATTCGCATTTAATTAATTGCTTTTTAACGCGAGGTTTTGTGATTTATTTTTTCGTAAGGATTTGAAATGCAGCGTGAATTTTCAAACAGCCCATATAATAAATTTATTATTAATTTTATTTGAAAATCTACCTTTTATACACAATGTATATGAGCAACAAGTATTTTTATAAAAAAATGTTAAGCTAAAATTCTCATAACAATACTATATGTTTATTTTCCTATTTTAGATAATTATTCAATCAACAACACTAGACACTGATGTAATTGCAAATTCAGCATCTCTCAATAACCAATAACTCCCATTTCTCCCTACGCATACATAGCCAAACCTTCTCACCACTTACATGCTTCTTTAAGTATGCTTGTTCAGCCGCATCTTTGTTAATACGATGCACGTGAAACCTTTTCGCGGCACATTTCGCGCTCACTCTCTCTCTATCTCCTCGTTATGACGCTGTTACGAGCGATTTCTTCCATGTGATCTCCCTCGTGGCTCGCAACGACGATCGGACTCAATTCCTTCTCCCTCTCTCCTTGTCTTAAAGCGGTGAGATCGTATGACACTTTTTGCGCCTTGTCACGACGTTGCGGTCACGCACGGAATATTTCAAGATTCCTTGTAAGCTGTAGGATAACGAAAGTCTCTGGTCGAAGAAGTGCGGTAAATGTAAATCGATAAAGCTTTTGTTGTATTGAAATTCCGATAGAGGTGATGCTGGCAATGGTATGGTGGTAAAATACAAAAATCCAACTTATAATTTAAAAAGAATGCATTTGATACATCTCGGTGTACATCTCGCTAATTACCATCCGACTGCAAAGAGATAATAACAAAGACAAATTGTATATATGTGAAGGAGCCGCCGCTAAGGGAGAACGTAGGGCATACTTACTTTTTTTTAATATCTAAAGTATGTATCGCAGCGACGAGATAAACAGCAGCACACCGGAAATGTCTGATGCGGAGCCGTGGTTGTATATGTCTCTGATGTGTATGTGTGTTTGTACCTGGTCGAAGGGGTAAAAGTAGCTGCCGCGCGGCATGTACCTGATTACATTCAGCAAAGTCGACGACGCTATGGGAGCTCGCGATTACTTTGCTCCTTACGCGTATATGTATCATGCGTCTTTTCTCGTGAGAATTCAAAAGAACAACTTTTTCTTTTTTATTCGAAGAGGTTATATCTATATTGTTATTAATTGCTGGTACATGTCGAACAGTGGAGGATCATCGGTGACGAAAGGGAAATGATGCATGATATATCTATACGCGTATATATGTCGCAAGAGAAAATAAACGTTGGAATACATTAGAATTAATTGAAAGTTAAGTGACAATGAGTCGGTAATTGCCTTCTTGGATACACGATGTGTGCTATCGACGTGTCGATGACATAATGCAGCTCCGCATGCGACGAAATTGATGGTCTCTCCCTGTCACGTATAATCGATGGTTGCAGTTAATTATATTCGCCGATTCCATATACACGCGAGACGACGCCCTTAAATGATCGCTATCTTACACCCATTATTAGAAAAACGTATTGTCAAAATTTTCCACACCTCATGATAAACAAAAAATATTATCTCTTGGGTCACGTCACATGCATACAACTCACATACTATTACACATACATATACACTCAGCACTAGCAACCACACGCGTGCGCGTAGGGGACCCCTTCTTCTTCTTCTTCTTCTTCTCTTTCTCCTCCTCCTCTTCTTCTTCTTCTACCCACTTGTTGCATTCAGCTGGCGCGCGGGTTATTCGCGTGCGAGAACATCGCGCCTCCTCGGCCTTCGCGTTCGCACGACACGTCCGTTGCATAGGAGCATATAGCTAGATTCTCCACCGCTGAGGTCTTAATTGGCACGACGCCGACGAGGACCCAGGATAGTCCTCCCGTCGTCGTCGTCGTAGTAGTAGTGCGCGCGTGCCTAATTAATTAGTCGCCGGAACAATGATTAATTATGGGGTAAAAATCGCGTATATATATGTATAGAGAGGGAGTTGGGTGCACGATCTGGTGTATGTGGTTAGTGGTAGTCCAAATCGCTTCCTCGAGAGATATATAAGGTGAGCTGTAGTGTAAGATGGGGTTGTAGGTGGTGATCAGAATGATTATGATGGTGGTGATGGAGGGTAATCAGTGGTTATGTGATTATATTAGACTTGATGGGTTTCAGAATCATAAGATTCTTTTTTCTTTTATCATATAAGAGAATGAATCAATTAGTTTGTCTATTTGCACCCAATGCTACCATAAAACTGTTGACGAAATCGTTTTCATCTTTGCACAAAAGAATGCGTATTGATCCAATTGATTTATTCATACAATACGGTATAGCGCAAGTATCTTCACGTGGCATTCATAATTTTCTTTCATAGGCTCTACTTCACTTAGACACCAAAAAAAAATCTCATGGGCCAAATCTCTTTGGGATTCGAGGGACGCTAGACAATGAAAACGTCCGAGCTTATTACAATGTATTCCCTGAGTATACACAAAAAAAATGCTATATCACGACTGACCCCTCCAGTTTTTTTTTTACTTCCAAAGTAGCCGCGGGTAGAGCTATTACACGTTAAAGAAAAAAACGGTGATTATATGATGAATACAATGGTATTTTGTAAAAAACGTAAGGACTTTTGTAGCTTTTAATCAATAACGCAAAAATTAATACACAAAACAATAAAATAATAAATTTACCTCACAGAACCCTAAGAAAATTCACACATTATCATACATGACTGCATCTCAACTCAAACACTCTCCGCATTCACCGCTGACTAGCCCCAAACAATCGCCGCGAATATCGACAAAACCATAATAACAATAAATACACTCCTCTCGTTCGCACTCGCACGCGTCGTCGCCTACCGGCTGCCTCGTATACGCTGTAATATCAGCATCGAATCTTCTATACGGCCAGCCGACATAATGGCCCTATACGCCGTGAACCACGCAAGGGGGGGTTATATAGGTATATATACAGCAGTAGCTCTGCGCACGCGTGTAAAGGACGAATCCCTTTTTATACCCCCGAAGGCGACGTGTGTGCGCGCGCGCGCTCAAACAAGTGAAAACGAAATGGAGGAAGCGCGCGCGATGCCATTGTTCGTACGTATATACGTATATATATACACCAGAGGATAGCGACCGTCGTGCGAATAACGCCGGGGGTGTCGTAAGGGGATTACGAGATTTCGAGATTTTGGTTGTATATGTGTGTGTGTGTGTCTATTTGATTTGGCGCGATGATTCTCGGGTATATACAGTAGCTGTGATGATTATGATGGTTGGATGGGAGATTTGGAAGGAGACGAATTGGGGTTGATATACGAGAGAGAGATATATATCGGTCTGCTTGTCGGGATTGATTTTGGTTGATGGACATATTGTTTCGGGGAGAAGGGTTTATGCGAATAGCTTAGGATGTATATACGGTGCATAAATGTTTGACAAATTAGCAGGAGAAGGGTTACGAGCGTTTTATTCGATGAGAGGATATATTCATTTATATGTATGTGTGACATGGGTAGACTGAGGCCCGTCCGTTTTATAGAATCATCTTTATTATAATATTAAATGCAGATATTACGTGAGAACTCAATACGTAGGAATACTTTGCTTTTATGCTCCATTGTAAAAAACAAAATTATAATTCAAATAAAACTTGAATTTTCACTAAAATCGATCATTCGATCCATTCCGGCGTCACCCGCGCAGCTCCAAAATAAAAAAAAATGCAAAAATTCATTGGACCAAGCTTCCCTCCAAAAAAAACGCGACCCGCACCTCATCCTCTGCCTCCCCTTCTCCCACTACCTACCAAAAAAAAAAAAAAATAAACGTCCGTCTCTCCTCGCTTATACAAAAAGGATTCCCCAAAGAGAGATTCCTCGAACGCAGCCACACACTGTAACAGGCAGAGCGGCATCAACGCTCGCAGCATCATCCACTCACTTACCATCACAGATACACACACACATACTCTCTACACATATATATACACCATATACATCGGGACCTGCGGATGAATCAAAAAGCATATCGAGCGCTCCCTCTCTCTCTCTCTCTCTCTCTCTCTCTCTCTTTCTCCCGCTCACAAGAGCAAGCGAGTGAGCAAGCGAGTCAGAGAGAGAGAGACAGAAAAAAGGATCTCGCTCGACGGCGGCTATACACACGAAAACCGAGGCTGGCTGCGGCTGGCAACGAGTCCAACGAACGCCAAAGGGAAGAGAGAGAGAGAGAGAGACAGAGACCGGCTCTCTCTCTTTCCATGGAGGGGGAGAGAGAGAGAGAGGGGAGCAGCATACAGCTCGGAGAGCAGAACTAAGCGCTCAGCGTCGGGCGTGGGAAGGGGCTCTCTCTCTCTCCGCACGTTTTATGTGTGTGTATATATGTATGTATATGTGTATGTACAGGGGGGCCTGTTGGCCGAAGGGGCCTCCCCCTGGCGCCCTCTGGTTGCGCGGCGAACACGGGCCTTCACGCCGCTCCAGTAGTCAGTCGCCAGCCGGCCGAGGACGACTCGCGTAGCGTATACGCACGTTTCATGTGTTGTGTATTATAACGCGACACATCGTATATATATCCCCATCACTTATATACATACATATACAACACGCGTGTGCTCTCGCTTCTTCGTCATCTGTCTCGCTATTGTGAATATAGACAAGAATAGAGATAGTGTGCGAGACGATAACGTGAGACAGCGTAGTAGCAGCAGCAACAACAATAGCAGTAACAATCGTGTCCGATCCTCGCGGTGTTGTTTCAATGTATGATACATACATGTATAATACGTGGTCCGGAGCAAGATAGTAGTGTGAAAGAAAAGTGTACGTGTTTGTGCATTTCGGAGCACGTATCTATATAGTGTCGTGTGGTGGTGTGACACTACTGGTGAACGGCGAGATATATAGAGAGAGAGAGAGAGAGAGAGAGAGAGCTAAGTGAACTAAGACTCTCGCGGTGCGTTGAACTCTCCCGCGGAGGAATGCAATCGTCGTCCTTGTCAACTCGTTATCTGAGGAGGTGAGACGACGATAACCTAAAGGAAGACACGTAGTAGTGTAGTGGTGATAAGGGACCAGGAATATACGAGAGAAAGTTTATAGAACTGCAAGAGACAAGAGTATGCTCATCGAGGGTAATGTCGAGACGAGCCGGCGCTACGAACTCGCACCCCCTAAGGTGGCCTCAGGGCGGCGGTATGGATAATAACGCGGCTGCCGCCAGTACAGGCTAGACAGTTCTGTGTGTGTGTGTGTGTGTGCACAGCCTATAATAACGTATACATAGGTGTGTCCAGAAAATAGTCGCCGAAAAACTATATCTACGTACATATATAATGCGAAAGCAGTACACGTACAGCAGCAGTAGCAGCAGTAGAGCGGCCTCTTCTTCCGCTGGGTGGAAAACAGGTTCCCGCGCTCCCTAGGAGAGTAAGAGAGAAAGGTGTGCGCTCCAGCAGCAGCAGCAGCAGCAGCTTCAGCCGCCATCTCACGCTGCTCTCAAGTCGAGAGAAGAGAGCGAGAGAGAAAGAGATTAACTGTATATATCCTCGGTTATAGAGAGGAGAGAAATCAAGAAAGAAGGAAGAGCAGAGTGCTATCATCTGTGTGTCAACGTCGCGTTTTTGTTGTTGTTATTTTTTTTTTATTTTATTTTTTATTTTAATGTTTTGTCGTTCTTCTTCGTCATCCGCGTGTGCAATAATAATAAGTGTGTAAAAAAAGAAATTCTGGAATTGCTGGATTCTGGAGTTCTTGAGTGCGGAAAACAGAGATAGAGAAAAAGAGAGAAAGAGAGGAATAGTAGCAGTGCAATGATGGAGTTGGTTCGGTGTTGAGAATAAGTGAAGTTGAAGATATAAAGAGAAGGAATAAGAGAGAGTATATTTATTAGATATTGATAAGTGTGTGATTAATAAGCAAAAATAAAAAAAAAAGAATATCGGTGTGATATATATATATATATATTATAAGTGCCACGAGTGTCGCGAAGAAAATATGGAGCGGTAAGCAGAAAACGCGAGAGATAAAAGGTACATCATGATCGGCGAACGATGAGGGATACCCTCACGCCGAATCTCATCAGTAGCAGCCGGGTGCGACGATTAAGCAGCAGCGACAATGACGACGACGACCACGGCTATTCTCACGCGTGTGCTTGCCATTCTCCTGCTCGCCGCTGGCACGAGGTGCGTTTTGTCCCTCCGGGGTTCTTGTACAAAGTGGAAAGTGTGCGTGGTGGATTCAAAAGGGTGGGATCAGGGTTGTACCGATTGTTGAGTATATGTAGCTTTTTAAATATACACGCGGACAGTGATAACATATGCATTGGATTTTTGTAACGTGAGACAGAAAAAAAGACGCGTTAAGTTGACAAAAAGGTTAATAGATTCACGTCGAAGAAGTGATTTAATTATCGTTATCGCGAGAGAGAGAGAGAAAAAAAAAGATCTTAAAAAATGCTAATAGTCGTTTTTTCAAGCCCCTCAACCATAAATCTCGGCTCTTATCAAACGTGAAACTGGATTCCAAAACTTTGTAAAGTGAAGTTTCGTGTACCCGGGTTCCTAGAAGTATCAAATTCAATATGCGCGCGCTTGCTCGCGTCTACGATACAGAAAAAAACGTTGTAATTTCAGCTTTTAAAATGTTGTCGAATCAAGTGAAATGTGTGCTATCGAAAAGTATATACGAGCTTCGAGTTGTAACGATATTAACGTGCTGTTGCTGTCCTTTGTCCGAATTCTTTTTTATCTATAACGCGTGAAACCTGTAAATAATCGTGAAATAAGGTTGACTAAACTGGGCGAGCGTTACGAATATATACCTATAAATTACCGCTTATCAAAATCCGTTATCGTCGCGCAGCTTTCCAATTATTATAGCTCGTTACAATCGCAGAAACGCGATACCACCTTGAATCATCAACGACGAAATCTTTCCACCACTTACCGTGTAAACAGTAAAAACGAAACTTGTGAGAACGAATGTACTTTTACCCTGTTTTATTTTTTTTTGTTATCAATAACAGTAACTCGTCGATTTTCCACGTTCGTGTGTGTAAATGATCGTGAGTGGAAAATTGACACTCGCGTGTGCGATTCGTATTGCACACCGATAACCCCACTGATAACCTGACGACGAGTAGTAGTACAGATATATACAGTGACGCAAATAATTCTGTAAAATGCGTACGCGACAGTTTTTCAAGTAGTCGGGAGTAATTGAACGGTTAGAAGATTGCGCGAGTGACGGGTTACGTGAGAGCTTGAAAAAGAGCAATTAATTGGTACTGCTGAGTTTCTTTGAACGAGTAAAGTAGTTTTCGAGTCGACTTTTACAGGATTGTTAAATGCTGTTACGTGAAGTTCGCGATTGGACTCGAATACTTGCTTTGACGCAGTGTATAACTAAAATCTCGCATAAAATAGATGAAAAACTACGTTGAAGTTAATTAATTTATTACCGACGTGTCCACGTACTAAACTAACTTTACTGGGGGCATTCAAATTTACGAAACCTGTCAAAAACTAAATCAATAAAAATCCGTTATACATATAACTTCTCGACCAAGCGATCAAATTTTCGTCGCTATTACATTCATACGGCAAATCGTTAAACGCAGCACGGAAAAAGGGAGTCGATCGTACCTGAAACCCAGCTGCTCTCTTTGCACTCGCCGCGTAATCCAACGCTGCATGCGTAACGCGAGACACTGCGCGCGGCGGTGACGTCGAGTCGTAAGGTGGTTTCGTCACGTAATGGCTTATTGCACGATGATTTTAAATATAAAATCCCCTATAAAATGTTAAAAAGTCAAAATGGTCGAATTCTAACCTAAAAATCAAACTTTAAAAAAAAGTGTCATCGACACAAACCATCTCTTATACATCTACCTTATACTTCACCACGATATATATTCAATTAAAAACCAATGATCATCTCTTGAATTAATATTAACTTCTACTTCTCCATATAAAGAACGCAAAAAGAAAATCGTATCCCTCGATAACATCCACCTTTTAAAATCTCTGCAGTCAGTTTCGCGGACGACGCATTGCAGTCGATAACATATAGTCGCGTGCTCCCCCCTATTCAGGGCTCGTTAACTCGTTTCTTTCTCTCTCCCTCTCTGAGCGCCGCAGCTTTATCTTTATCGGCTTCTAATTTTTCTCGACTTTGTAGTCGAATTTTACGATTGTGCCGGTCAGCCCCGTAAGCGTGTGTGCATGGCGCACGCGGCCAGATTTTATATGCGCGCGCGCGCGTACGCGAATTTAATAGCTTTTCTTATGTCGAAAAGTCACTTATTTTTATCGGCACCGCGTCGGTATTACCCGTTTTGTTTTATCGCATAAAAATAGTGGTATTCTATAATTAAATCGATAGCAGTCGTAAAACGAGTGCTCTTTTGAGAGATTGGCTTTTTGTACGCTTGGAATGCATGGAAAAATGAACGTGTATATATGTAAGGGTGTATTTATACGAATTTTCAAAAAATTTTTATGTCAATTGTTCGACTTTTTTTTTACGAGCCTGTAATTCTTTTGCGGCTCTGATTAAATAATCCCGTAGCGAACATTAATTGCAAGGTTTAGCGTACGCTAAGTTCATTGACTCTCTTTGAACGTATGTAGATATAAAAACTTTTTTCTTTCCAACATGAAATGAATGCCTTTTTCAAAACTACAAATTACTAAAATAAAATCTAAATATTTTATCAAGGAGCGCGGGAGCGCTCCGAAGGCAAGTATAGAATGAGCCTTAGGAACGACCGCGTGATGATTGTGTTTACACCGAATGTTAATTATTTGTTTCTAATCTTCACAGATGTATGTGCAACAGCGGATACACCGGCCAGAATTGCGAGGGCGAGTATATCCCCTGCGAGCCGTCGCCGTGTCAAAACGGCGGCGTGTGCCATCAGATCGACAACTTCACCTACAAGTGCACATGTCCAGAAGGTAAGTCGCAATACATTTTTCTCCTATACACTTCATCGTTTCTAACAAAGAGCGTTGAAAAGAGCTTCTGATTTGTATTCTCGAATATCTATTACGTGACGCATTTCTTGTTACATATATACTTATACACTTTGACCGCGTTTACCAGATTCGATATACAGTGGAAAATTATAATAACTATTATGAACCACAGATCAGAAGCTTTTTAATATACCAGTTAAGAGTATAAGGCTCGCACGAACGGACAATAAATACATAGCGCTCGATTTTACATAACCAAACCGCTCGGTATAATAATCACTATACGCGCGTTTAACGTTCCGATCAACCCGCAGAAAAAGAAAAAAAACTTTATTAACTTTCCTTTCTCGAGTCTTAAAGTTTTAAACCTGTCTACATCTTCCAAAACCAAAGCACATACCCGTAAAGTGCCACAAGCCACGTGCAAAGTAGGCGTTCTCACAACATATACACACCGAAAACCACCGAAAATTCCACACACGACGCGACTGACCTGCCACAGCGACGATTTTTCCGCCCCCTCGTGTTTACGGTCCTCTCTTTCTCCCTTCCGTCCATCGCTCTGTATACATATATATGTGTATACGCTAGAACGGGTTTCCGAACGGAGAAAGAAAGAGAGACAGAGAGAAAGAGAGAGAGATATGGATCCGAGAGGCTGTTGCTGTGGCTATTGTAACAGCGCCACCGTTCAACGGAAGAGTATAGACGCGCGTGCCTGTAGAGATTTTTCGTATAGGATAGGTCGGAAATTTCAGGGTATAGAGAACGCGAACACCTCGAGGATATCGATCTATATATATGTATACGAGGGTTTCAAATAATGTTAAACCAATTAAATGTGTTTCGGGTTATCTCGAACCATGTAACATACATTTCGGAAATGGTTTCAACTCTCTGTCCTGCCTTCGCAGTATAACGTATAACCCATCCACAATCCTTCTGATATAGTATTGTACCTTCGCGCAACCGCGTCCACCTACTCCATTGTTCCGACGTTACCTTGAACTTATTCTTGGTTCTCACGTGCGCTTCTTCTCTCCCTACGCGTGTAATATATAACGCGTGTACGAAATCGCCGCCGCCGTCGTCTTCGAGTTTAAAAAGAGGAAGAGAAAGAGAGAGAGGGAGGGACATCTTCCGAACAAAGGTCGAGAGATAGAGAGGTCGCGCGTTGTGTCACTCATTAAATGGGCTTTGTAGATCGTTCACTGTAGTGGCAATGCTGAGGGGAAACGAGAGCGCGGGTGCGAAAGGAGGCGAAGTTCATCGGGTCAGTTGTTCTCAGTTAGTTAGTGTAGTTGTTTGTCTAGTTCTATAAAATAAGGAAGTAAATAAATAAAATGATTATAAGCAAACGTTTATTTTTACTTTGTTTGCAATGAGGTTAAGTATAGAATGATAAACGTATTTGTTGCCACTAAAATCAAAGCACCCGATATAAAATTCCTAATAATATTCAGCAAATTAACTACCCATCAACTAACCTCCGAAACTTACCGTCCAACAAAAAAAAAGACCTCATAAACCACCCCAGCGTGAAATTCCCATCACCGCCCTGCCAATGACGGGAGAGTATACACACACATACATACACACACCTTACCCAGCGATCCGTCACCCACGACGACGTCCAATTAAACTTATATACGTACATATGTGTATACATATACGGAAGCCTGTGGCCGGGCGCGGGAAAGTCCAAAAATCACGGGAGTTAGCCCCCGTTCCAGTCGGCTTGGCCTCCTTAAAGAACGCGCCGAGGCGAGTTGCGCAACTCTCTCTCTCTCTCTTTCTCTCTAAGCGCGCGCATACCTTGGGAAACTCGCCGCCCGCCGTCTCTCTCAATTACACAAGCGCGCGCGAGCGCTAGTATATAGGTACGCGAGTGGAGCAGTGTCTTGGCGTTTCGTATGTGTATGTGTGTGGGAGATATATATATATATATATATATATATATATTCGCTCTAATTAGAAGCGAGGGAGGAATACGAAAAGATTTTTG
>JAYJLV010033816.1:0-27248 GCA_036873485.1 Torymus texanus | reverse complement strand
AACAGACACTCACCGTGTCGTCTCATACCCAAAAGAAATTCCTCACCTAGCCGTCGTCGTCGGTGGGCTCATACACATACACATATACATATACCGAGGGCTTTTGCACATTCCCGCGCGCTCCGTCGAGCATTAATAATGCTAATCGGCCGCCTCGCGCATGTGCGAGAACTCGCGTCGCCGCATTAATTAATGCTTCTCGCGCGTGCGGACGATTGTGCTTTCGTAAACAATGAAATTCGAACGCATAGCGTAGTCGACAAGCGGCGGCGCGCGGTATATTGTGCTGTTGATGGCGTGAGCAGTGGTTTGCGGTGCGCGCGGAGGCACTGCGCTCTTGGACTTTGCAAAATATTATTTGGATTTGGGTGTAGGGTGGTGGGGTAAAATATGGGGAATAATAGGGAAGGAGTGGGGATTGGGGAAGAGGAAATATATGGTGGTGGTAGTTTATGGATAGATGGGGTGGTTGGTAAAGGATTGTGTACTGTCAAAATATATTTAGGATCTGGAAATATTATTTTTAGATTAGCTTTATTAGTTGAAAATGTTGTTATTGCTATCACAGAGGAAAAGGAATCTTTACATTAAAGAAATGTCATTAACTATTAACGAATCGACATTTGGATATGGACAAACGGATGTTTTTTAATAGTTCAAAACATTTATTAACAGTTAACCCTTTGACTCCTAGTATTACTCTCATGTAACATGATATTAAAAAATGTTTAATCAAGATTTTGAACTCATCATGACTCAATTAGAAGATTATAGTGTCTATTTGTTGTTGTTGCTTTCTTGTTGAAAAACAAAAAGAAACAAAAAAAAACAAAAGAAAACAAAAAAGAAACAAAATAAAAACAAAAACAAAAAAAAATTTTTTGTTGTTTTTTCTTAGTTACGATATTTTAGATACAATAAGAGTGAAAAAAAACAATTTTGTATTAATGTTCATTGTTCGGTCCTAAAAGGGTCAGAAACCATTCGTTTGAGATGTTTTCTAACTATTAAGACACATTCTTTAATAGTTTAAAACCTTTTAAACTATACAAAAAATTTGATAATCTATATTTTTTTGATTGACATTTTTATTGTGTTATCTTACAGTATGCTCTAAAATAATAAAATCTTACTATAAGAAAAAATACGAAAAGAAACTAATTCAGTAAATTTAGATGAAAGTAACATTTTATTTAAATCAAATCTCTACATGAAATTCCGTGTTTTCTTTGAGCTATAACATGAATTATGATAGATCTTATATAATTATTTAAGTTAAACATATACAATTTAACGAAGTTTCCTTTTTCGGACATTGCAATTCAACCAATAGTGCTACATTCTTGGTACTGTAAATAAAACGTTTTCTTTCCTTCAATAATTTTCTTAATAATACCAAAAATTGGATCACCTTGAGCGTTATTAAATAAAAATATAGCACTATTAGATTTATTATACATGTAGATTGGTCTGAGAAATGGTAGGACAAATTCTCATGTTTACGAAACGTGCCGTATTCAAAATCATGTTCCTTAAGTATTAAAACATATAAATTTGCGACATAAGAAAATGGATTATTTCTATTAATAGCAGGAGAATTTGATACTGTAAATTATTTCTTAATAATTATTTAATTTGCGTTTATCACAAATATCATTATCGTTAGTATTTAAAAGCATAATTCATTAATTGCAAAGATTCGTTTTTCTCTGTGTATAGTAGCTACAAGTAATAATTATCCGCAATAACTCCGTCTAGATAACTAAGACGTTCAACAACAAAATTGAAAAAATTGTATTAAAATCGATTGAGAACGAATTGTTTAAGCAAATATATTGATTTAATTTCTCTACGTTCAAAACATATATAAATGATCTTTCATAACGAAAGCCACGCGAGCGCATACCACTATCCTTGACTAAATAACAAACCATAAACCGACAGACGTTATACCCCCACCAGGGATTTTCTCTTTCTCTCTCTCTCTCTCTCTCTCTCTCTCTCTCTCTCTCTCTCTCTCTCTCTCTCTCTCTGTCTCTCTATCACTATACACAACGCACCGATCGACCCGATACTACATACATCTTCCTCGCGTTCCTACACCGAAGATCCCAGCAGACAGGCTACCCAACGTGCACCTATAACGATGTGCGGCCCCCACTCGATCGCCTGTATATCGATAGCCAATGGTCTCGTCGTCGTCTCGCCGGCGCGTCAAGTGACGCAATTACGACAACGTCCGCCGACAACTCCTTCTGATCTCTCTCTCTCTCTCTCTCTCTCTCTCTCTCTCTCTCTCGCAAGTTCGCTAGTGACCGACAACTCCTCTCTCTCTCTTCTTGGTAATTGGCTCGTCACCCATAGTTGCAGGCTAGCGAGCGCTACTAATACTGACCGAGGAGGATCCGAACGAACGAACGAACGACGACGACGACGACGACGACGTGTACCGCTTCATTACGCAAATTGACCGAGCATCAAGTGCGGGTACCGCGAGGAGGTATATATATAAAGGTAGATATATGTACGGCTCGTGACTTGAAAACCACCTAACCCGCCACTTGCGATTCTTGATGAGCAAGTGAAGAGGATTGAGTGGGGCTGGAACGTAGGTTTTCGGGAAGATGGGCAGTGGAGAGCCATTCGTATATAAATAAGATTTTCATCCGAGGCTTGATATGCTATTAGCGGAGTTGAATATATTTCATATTTTATAATTATAAGATAGTAATATTCTGTTTAAAAAAACGGACTAATCGTATAAGATACCTTTAATATAAGATGATATATAATTGATACTTTAATAAATCAAGTGAAATACAAATATTACAAAGAAAAAAAAAACTATACTAACCTCACTGCGCTCAATTCCAACTTACATCACGCACGCATTACGCCGTGCGAAAAGAACACAGCAGCTGAGCAGCCGCGCATGAGCCAACACAGCCGCGTGCATAGGTTGTGAGGGGTATCTCAACTTTTCTCATATCGTTTCGCGCTCGTTATTACCCGACGTCGAGTTATAACGCGTACTTTAGGGTGCACGCGCCTCGGACGAGTAAAATTAATGGCCTCGCATTTAGAACTATTTTCGCGGGAAAACTTTCACGACCGAGTGATGCGTGATGTGACGCGAATTTATAATTGTGGCGAAGTTTATGCTTGGATTATACATATATAGGTATGTAACGTTGGATACCGTGTGAGTAAAGGTGTGAGTATTTTTCAGGAATAATGTTACAGGTGGAGGATGAATTGAAAATTTTGTTGATTGCTATATTAGATTAAGTTAGTTAGAACACTATTAATTAAAAATAATATGATAAAACTTTACATGGAAAAGATAAAAAGATCGTGGAAAGGTTTTACTAAATTAACAACAAAATTATCCAAGTAAGTGCCTTAACGATCCTCATAATAGAACTAAAACCTATATAGCACTCCGTCGACCGATAACACTTTCTCACTACATCATCAACCCTTTGCCTCTTCGAAACACCCTCGAGCTCTCGATCCCCTTTCTCTTATCCGGCCTGCACGACAAATTTCCGCTCCTTTAAATTTAAAATGAAGGATGCACCACTACCACTACCACTACCACCAACAGCCTCCCTTACCCATTTTTTTTCACACTCATTCTATCTACCCTAGCGCTTATGCACGTACACTCTCCCCCTTTTGCATTTGCAAATTATTTTAGCCGGCGACTCGTTAATTATCCGCGCTCCGTATACCTGCGGTTGCTCGCGCGTCCTTTCTCCCACCCTTCCTCTCTCTCTCTCACTCCTGTAGGTCCTGAAAGCCGATCCACACAGCGCGAGCGCGCGTACAGCAGTGTTTTACATATTCATGAGGCAATAAGGCCACCGCTGATCTTTCAGGGCGAAGGGAGAGAAGAGAGAGAGAGAGAGGAACTGCGGAACAACAGCCGAAGAATGGAAAGTAGGGATGAGCCGGAGGCTGCGCGTTGAGACTTCAGTGTTCTTTCGTTAGTGAGAGAGTGAGAGAGAGAGAGAGAGAGAAGAAGAGATCTTTGTTCGATGAGTTTTTGAGAAAGTGGAGAGAGATGGCTTTACGGTGGAAAGAGAGGATCGATAGGGATCGAGAGAGTGGCTTGTTTTTGTGGCCAAGCGAGGGACGGTTCTGCGCCCTGGCTGATTTCGTTTAGTCTTTTACGTGGAAAAGGCGATGAATTTGAATTGCAAGTTTAGATTGTTCAGTGGATATTGTAACCTTTATACGTAACTGTTTGTGTTTGTTATGAATTTGTGGATGGGAAAAAAATTAGTTCGATTAAGTAGTTTAATGCGAATTGTCTTTTGAGATGTCATAAACGTTATTGTAAAAAAAGTAGATCACTCAAATTAATAAAAACGTTTGAGAAAAGTCGATTGAAAGTGAATGTCTGACTAAGCTTATCCTTCATCTACTTCCTTTGATCCCGGATAATATTGAATTGCATTTACCTTTCTTTGTTATAAAGGCTCATGTTTGATATGTGAGTTCGTTTGAGATCCCGTATCAAGGTATGTTTTTTTACTCTTTTACCATAGTAGTTTTAAAAATAATTCAAAAATGGTTAATTAAACTTTTCTTTAGTATCCCATTCCGAGTTATTTATGATTTTTATCAACCAAACCACAATTGAAATTTAATTTCAAAATTTTCTTTTGACATTAAAGTAATTCGATAGAATTATCTCCAATAACTGGCATGCAATTACTTAAATTTAATATATATTTAAACCGCTTATTAACATCCAAACTGTATAATTAACCAAATATACATTTCTTACGTTCTACGAGTAAAACATACAAAAGACATCCAACCAATTTCATGATAAATTAACTAACATAGAACAAAAAAAGAAACGCATTCTAAAGCCACAAAAACGTCTACCCCTTCCCCGCGACTGCCACCGCCATCAGAGCTTGAAACAGCCAACATCGAGATCGATCCTCGCCACTGGCGTTGCCACCACCGTCACGGCAGCTTCTCTTACTATCAAACAAAAGCATTCCTCAACCGCAAAATTGTCAAGAGCACAACCGCGACGACGGCGGCGGGGGCAGCAGCAACGACGACGACGTCGACGACAAAAAAAAACGTCGAGGCACCGGCGCGCAGACGAGGAGAGATTCAAACGCGAAGAGAAAAGACTCGCGGAATTGAAAGTAATTTTTTGAAACTGCTATAAGAGATAATCGCGCGCTTTTCTCCCTCTCTCTCTCTCTCTCTCTCTCTCTCTCTCTCTCTCTCTCTGTGAAAGAAAAGAACCGAGAGATAGATATATACACACTCCGCTGAGAATTAAAGGTATACTCTGAAAAAAGCATAGAGAACCATACCGAAGAGATAGCGCGAGTTTTGTTGGCGAAAAAAAAAATATATATATATATATAACACACACGTACAGTGAGCGTCGCCGGCGGAAAGAAAGGACCGAGAGCGATAAACAAATCGGCCGAGTATATATACCGGAGCAGTATACGAGGGCAAAGAGCCTCGAGGTGCGCGAGAATAAAAGGAAAACACGTAGAGAGGGTCGTGTATATATAGGTAGAGTGTGTGTGTATATATGTACGTACATTCATACGTACACGTGCCGGCGAAATAGCCGAGGCGATAAATCTAAATTTAGCCGTGCTCGCGAGAGAGAGAGAGAGAGAGAGAGAGAAAGAGAGAGAAGACAAAAAACTAAATCTCCCGCAATTTCCCGACGAAGACGCAAAAACTGACCTCGCTTGTTTGTGTGTGTGTGTGTGTGTGTGTGTGTGTGTCTACATTTGTGTATATATACATGTGTGAGTTTGCACGCTCGCTGAGCCGTGATATATCATAATAATGTAGGCGTGAGCGCACGGCCCGAGCACCCAGTACTTGTCATTCGACGCTTGTAGATGTGCAGTATGCATATACGTATATAGATGTAAGTGTGTGTGTGTATGTGTATGTATGTAAGCGGAGGAGTCGCAAAAAAGATGAGGAATGGTCGTTTTTCCGGGAGCCGAGGATTCTCCGGCCGGGCGCTCGCGTGAGAGAGAGAGAGTGTCGAGAGTGTTTCCGAATGGGGACCATGTGTGTGTATATATATATATGTACGTGTAGTGTGAAGAGATAGATATATACATATGACGAGGATCGATTGCTGGTAATGTTGTTATTGGTATTTGTTTACTGGTCGAGGTCGAGGGTGTGATTTGTGTGCTTGGTTGAGTTCAATATGTTTGAGAATTTTTCGGTAAGTGGTTTGTGTGATAATGAGAAGAAGAGTGAGCGGGTTAGCAAAGATTATATATTATTCATCGATGTGCCGGTATGTAACTATATTATTAAAGCTTGTTGAAATTTATTGTAAGCATTTTTCGCTGGAAAATTTTTTTTTTTAAAGAGGCGTTAGTTTAATGTATACATATATAATATATTAAAAATCGGGTGTAGGAGAAAGTGATGAAATAATTTTAAAGTTTTTTTTTAATTATGTAAAAGGTCCCTGGTAGAAAATTAATGATAGTTTATAGTTGTGTATGTGTTTTGC
This sequence comes from Torymus texanus, assembly GCA_036873485.1. Taxonomy (NCBI): domain Eukaryota; kingdom Metazoa; phylum Arthropoda; class Insecta; order Hymenoptera; family Torymidae; genus Torymus; species Torymus texanus. The sequence goes on along the minus strand of JAYJLV010033816.1, from coordinate 20,710 downwards.
TTAAATGGAAGCTTTTTTAATAGAATGGAGAAAAATGTTTGAGTAAAAATTACTATACTGTATTGAAACCGGGGGACAGACTCGCATTATCAAAAAATTTACTATACTTCCCAGTAAAAATTGCTATATTTCTAGTAATTTTTACTGCATTTATAAAATTTTTTACTACGAAGTATAGTAAATTTTTTGATAATACGAGTCTGTCCCCCGATTTCAATACAGTATAGTAATTTTTACTCAAACATTTATAATATAAAATAATAACATCATGTACCTAAAAGTATTAAAATAACGGTTAAAATATGAATGTTAACAATGTAAATACCAAAATTTTCGTTGACTTTGTACAAAATAATCAAATATAAGCAAAATATTGTTCTTGGCTAACTAATAAATCGATAATTTATGTTTAACATTTCTTCCACGGTTACTGTACTTCAATGAAAATTATGTTTTTATAAATCTCTACGTATCTCTTCAATATATTAATAAATATTAGTATTATAACAAAAATAAAACAAATTTTAATACTTTCGCTTTATATCTCTGCTTTTAAATTATTATAAGATTATATTTTTAATAAAAAGTAAACCATCGTTTTTAAAAAAATCACGCAAAATCAACAACTCTAATAAAACATCGCTTCAGACTTTTTCACTCTCTCGCGTTGACCCCGACAAAAGACAAAAAAAAAAAGAGAGAAGGGGTATAAATCACGGCGAACATCAAATCCGCAAACCCTACTAAACTCGCTTCTCCTCTACATACGCGATATCTGCAATCAAAATCCCGCCTCCATACATATAGACATCCACTCCAACCACCGCAGACCTCGACGACCCTCTACATATATACACACGAAGGACAGAAAAAGGAGGACGATCGCGTTTCGGAAATATAGTCCTAATGGCCGTCGGAGGGTAAAATTATTGAGAGGAAATGGAGTTGCGGCTTGTCTCATTTGATTCGCCGGTCCACTCTCGGTCTCTGGCTATATCCACCCTATCCCAAACACTATAGTAACTGTGCCCTTATTTCCCGAGCGAACGCGGACCAAACCTCTCCCCCCCTTTCGTGCACGCTCGAGACAATAAACTGCCGTTTGTCAATGTCCCACGCGCGCGTTTCGGCTATCGCGCGTCGTGCGCTTCCGTTCCTTCCGACCTGGGAAAGGACTAATTAAAACTTCCTTCCGGCCGAATTGCTTTGGTCCGATTTCTCTCACTGGTGCCTGTGGATATATAGGTTTATATATGTCCTTGTGCAGATATTATTGCAGAGAAGTGGAATTGGCGATGGTATAGGCTGTGGTGATTATGTATAGCTGCGCGGTCGTAAGCGCGTCTAAGTAACTGATTAAGGTTGGTTAATAAAGTCGGTTGATAAAGGGTGGTGAGATTGAAGCGGTGAAGCTTACAGTATTTTTTTAGGTAAATTTGGGTTCGGTATACACTGACAGAAAATTTCCATCTATATAGATATACTATGTTTATATTTTGCGTTCTCAACTATACACGTTATATATCTATATTTACGGAGTTTTCTATCAGTGTCGTGCTGATTATTGAAAATTATTATTAATTTGTTCAATATCTATATAGTGTAGAAACAAAATATATTGTAATTAAAATAAATTTGTCTCTCAATAAATATCCTAGCTTTGTCAATAATTTAAATCTTTACTGCAATTTAGATATTTATTTATGATATTTTCATTTCCGAACGCTAAGTTTGTTTTGAACTTTTCAAGCTTTAGTCCTAATTTAGTATGTATACAAAAATAGGAATAATCTCGCGAGTAAATAATTATAATATAAAGTAAAAATAACTGAATTTATTAAAAGTATTTTTTTATCTTGACCTATCAATACACCCGCCTTTTTTCAAACATATAAACCCGGAAAAAATAATTAATTACGGTTACCAACTAACTGATTAAAAATGGTTCAATATTAGAGAAGAAAACCGATAAAATAATAGTTTCTACAGTCAATTTATTGGTTTGTAACTACTTTATTAGTTTCCTTTATACTTGTGCTCAACACATTTTTAACCATAACAAATCATTTTTTACCTTGCAGTTTTAACACTTATCAATAAAATTTATGATAACTTTTTCATAATCTCACCTATTCAGTCACCTAGTTTTGATAAATTATGACGAGACCTTACTCATAAGCAATGTCACCAGCAATACGACCAGCAATATACCTAACAACGCACCCAATAAGCAATCCTCCCATCGCGATAAAAAACGACTCTCACTCTATTTCTCCCGAATCACAGTCCCCGTAATAAACAACGGAAGCTCGACTACTCGTCTCGTACCCGTCGCGTTAATACTCGCCGCGTGATCCCATTTATCCACTCCCTCTCTCTCTCTTTCTCTCCCTCCACCAGATAAAAGGAGCCAAAAGCGACACTGCGATAAAGCGCAAAAATAAAGAAAAGCTTCAACCCTCTCTCACCCTCACTCTCGTTCACTAGAGAGTATAAGAGAGAGAGAGGGTGAGAGAGACAGAGAACGATGATTGACCGCACAGCCTCGTGATTCGCAATTCCCGCGCCGCGTGCTGACTCGCTCTCTCCCTCTCTCTCTCACTCGCGTGCTGCACGGCCCGTTCAGTTCAAAGAGTCGTGATGCGAGTGCGCGCGAGCGAGCGAGGTATTTGCCGTGCAAACATCGCGTTTGTCAGCCTCTCTCTCTCTCTCTCTCTATCTCTTTCCCTGAGCGTGGCTGCGCGCGAGAAGCGAATACCGAACCGTTTGGCACCTCTGAGCTGAATTCGAAATCCACGCGTTCGGTGGCGGCCTGGATGCCAACTGTGAGACTCTCTCTCTATCGCTCTCTCTTTTCCTCTCTGTTAGTAGTCGTTCCGATCGATAATCTATCGGTCTTTGTCCGTGTCTTTTTCGAACGAGTTGGAGGGATGCGATAGAGAGAGAGAGAGAGATAGAGAAAGGGATATGTAAAAGTAGGTTCAAAGTGAAATTATAAGGAAGTTGAGACGCGTGAAATCCCTTTGTCGCTATAGTAGGATACGATAAATCGGAAAGAAGAAAGTGGGAGAGTGTAGCGAGATTGTAGAGTTTGCGTAAGGTGGTTGTTGAAATGTTTTGGGATTGAGAAAAATTAATGTGTTAAGTGCTGTATAAAAAAGAATGGCTTAATTCGTAAGATAAACATCGAGTTAAATAGAACAGGATTTCGAATTTTAAACAAAACATTTTTAATGTTAATTAAACAAAAAATTTATTATATAAGCAAATATTGATAACTAATGTTATTTAAAAAGTAATATATTAAATAGTTTTAATATATGAAAATATAATTCTTTATTTATTTATGTATTTCAAGAAATACTTCATTTAAAATTATATGAAAATGTAAACATTTGTTTTTCTACAAAATTAAAAAAATTTCATAATTTTAAGACCTGATAAATATGTGTAAAAGTAAAACAAAAATATGAATTTTAACAAATATCCAATAATTATACTTTTCTCTGATAGAAAATAAAGTTTGTAAAAAATAAAAAAAAAAATCTCCCCGGCGAGGAATCGAACCCCGGTCTCCCAAAAGTCAGTTAGAAGTTGGGCGTATTTACCACTATACTACCAGGGAGTGGCAAAGTATAGCTGCACAAAAGCGATACTCCTATCGCTCACGCTTTTCCGCAGTTGTATATCTATATTGCATATTAGTCATCGTAAACATGTACTATACATATATGCGAATGACATCATTCTGCATTTGTTTGAGCAACTTTAATGCTTAAAATATTTATTGTTGGTTGTGTTTTTACAATGAATTTTATATAAATTTTATATACAAATCATTATTGTTTATTATAGATAATAAATCTTAAAAAATATTGATAATATCTTTGATTCTTTATTGTTTGTATATGCATTTGAATAAAATACGTTAATAAAATAAATCTTTGACCAATCTCTTATATAAATAATCCATTGGTATTTACTCAAAATCTTGCTACAAATATTTATTATAAACAAGACATTTTTGAGCGCTATCTATATTATTTATCATCATAATAATCATCTACGATAGTCCGATGATGACGCATCACCTCACCTTCATATCATTAAATCCCATTCTCCAAACAATATACACTAAAAACCCACACTCGTACCCACTTCCCCCACTCAATCTCCTCACCACGCACTTTATAAAATCTCGCACTCTAAATCTGACTAGCAAAACAACGCGTTATAGCACGCTCACTCGACGACAATAACTGCACGTACGTGCTTCGCATTGTCACCCGTATGTATCTATATATACACTCTATATAACTACTGTGCGCGTTCGACTTAACGTCTTTTACGACCCCCGCGAGTAGTTTTCTCTCGTCTCTATATACCGTCGTCGTCCTTCTCCTCGTCGTCGTCGTCATCTTATACACACCTAGCGCCTGTGAGAACGTCTTTTTGACGGGCGAAAGATGAATTTTCACGAGGCGTGAGAGCGAATAAAAACTTGGATTTCGCGAATGTTAGCTGCAGTGCACACTGCGCTGACAGAATATTTGCGAGAAAGTGAGAGAGAGAGAGAGAGAGAGAGAGAGAGAGAGAGAGAGAGAGAGAGAGAGCGGAAAGATGGACCATTTCGCGTGAGCGCGATGCTGTATAGGCCAGCGATAAAATTGGACCGTGAGAGGTCTTCTTGCAAGTGTGTGTGTGTGTGTGTGTATATATATATGCGTGTACGTAGGTGAGCGCTCTTCGAAACTCGTTAGAAGTGTTGGGGGTCGTGCGAGAAAGTCGCTTGAATATATGTTGAATTTTGAGAAAAGTATGTCGGGATTTTTATGTGACACGGAAAATTGTATGTAAATTTATAGGGAGAATGATTTTTTTTATTATTGTAAATCTATCTTGACCTGTAAAATGTTGGTGTATACTTTAGCATACTGTGAAAAAAAAAATTTATAAACATATATTATTAGTGTAATTATTGGTATTTCTTTTCTCTGCATACCGAGTCTCGTCAGGACCTCGGGAATATTGCATTGACCCTTAGGAAGATTGATAAAAAAACGGTGAACTGATTATTTTGACGCCGATATTTATATATATGATATAAAAGTATAATATCAACAAAAAGGGAATTTCAGTATATTCACTATAAATGGATTGTTACAAATTTTCAGAGATAAGCCTTCTTTTTAATTTGTGTTCCATTCCCAGTGGTACTCATATGTATATATATATGGTAAAATAAATATTGCATCCACGTAAAATTTCCTTCAATATTTGCATTCAGTTTTACTGTTGCTTTATTCCAATTCAGTGCACTTGAAAATTTATTTGGCAAAGTGCCGCGGCAGAAATGTGTATATTTCGCTTTTTTTCGCTCTTAACTTAAAAAAAAAAACCAATTAAAAGTTACTTGTTAAAGCCGCTATATACGTTTTCCAATATAATACATCATCCATTTCTATGGAAAAGCTGTTTCTTTTTTTTTCCATATGTGAATTTAATATCGATTGTTTAGCTTTCATTGACCTCGATACTGAAAGTAATATATAGGACAAATGAACTACAATTACAGCGCTTATTCCGAATAAAAGATTTTCCTCTACCATGAATTATTAAAAGCATTAGCTAAATTAATATATTATTTTCATGAAATAATATTATATAATATAATAATTTTTTAGGTCAAACTTTGCAGTAGGAGTCACTGAATTGCATTCCTACGCTTATTCCACTCAAATTAATATTTAGCATTATTTCAGAAGTAAAATTATACAACAGTAAAATTTATGTACAATAAAACAATTGTCATTTATACACTTTTAATTTAAATTTAAACACTGATTCATCTTGGTAAATTTTAATTATAATTTAAAAAGTTTAACATTTCTCTCAAGCTTTCCAATTGATACGCATTCCCTAAACATCATGCAAAACAGCAAGTGCACTACGGAAAGTCTTAGTCATTGCCAAATTTGAAATACAGTACTGCACACACGCTCTTGACACCCGAAATTTTTTCGCAAACGCTCGGAAACGCAACGCGATTCTCAGCACGTCCGAATTCCGAGTGTACATGCACCACCACATTCGCCGATCGTTCACTCGAAGCTCTCGTGTGAAATATACTCCCGATTAAAGTTGCTTACATACATATTATACATATATATATACACACACTTGCGCATATGCTCATTTTTTCAAGATGCTCGCATAACAAGCGACATTCGATTCTCCTTACATTAAAGAAAAAAAAAACGATTGACGATTCCATCTGGAAGGAGCTCGCGGTACGTCGTAATGCGGCCAATTTGTTGCGTCCTGTGGTGCCCGCGGCAATCATTAAATGCGCGCGCTTCCGAGATAAAACGCAAGAGAAAAGTTCGCCTCACCCTACGTTTATCGGGGAAATGAAAAAGTTTTACGCAAGCTTGCTGGTATAGAGAAGAGATGGACGAAGTGGTCTAGGGGGAAAAAAATAGAAATGCTCGAAACTCGCGCGCAGGAAGCGAACGGTGTATAAGTGCTGGACAATGAATCGAGAGAGATCCATAGTTTTGTGAGAGGTATAGTTAAGTTGAGAGACTGATGGTTTTATTTTTTTTTATTTCGGTGTGTCAAATAAGATGTTTTCTATAGTTTGGAAAATAAACTGTTAAATTCGAAATGTTTTTTATTTTATCGAAAAAGTTTATTTGAAAAATAAAGTTTTTTTTTTTAATACAGAGGTAATACCGAAGAGTTTAAAATATGCGATTCTGACAATATAAGTTTTCCATTCGGATAAATTCAACGAAAAAGTGTATAATTATTGAATTTTAATCTCAATAAATTTGTTCTGAAAATAGTTTGATAAATTCATAATTCACTGCGATTTTCTTCGCAATTTTGCATATTTTTAAAATAATTATAGAAATACCAGGATATGTCTTATGTATATATTTATTTTCCTGACAAAACGCGTTACCACGCGGAATTTTCTCGCTGCAGCGCACCATTATATACACAGTTATGATCTTTCTCTATACGTACACCGTTGGCGAATGGTTTTACAAACCGATAAAAGCCACGCTTTTGTACTTTATACTTTGGGGAAAAATGTGAAAATAAACGCGTGTAGCAGTTGTCGTGTATAGAGACGGTAACGGATGACTGCGCGCCGGTGTGCGTGGCTTTTTACGCTTTGCGATTCTGTTTTTTTTCCCCCTCTGAAAATCTAAAACAGAGGTAATTTTTGGAATCGCTCGAGAAATGTTTGAAAATCATGGTAGCATTATTGTCAAAGAATTCGTTACAGATTTCACGATTATACTTAACTGGAGGAAAATAATGAACAATATATCTATAAAAATTATCTGTAAATGTAATTTTACAGCAATCGTATTTTAAGAATAATGAGCGCCAGTGTAGTGTTACGTATAGTTGTTATTTCTGATGAGCTGCCCATCTCTTGTCTTGTTCGTTGTCCAAAAGTTAACGGAAATCTCCATGACATCATATTGTTGTACTAAAAATCCTAAATGTAAATTTATTAAAAATATTTCTTTCAACTTTTTCTCCTCTTCAAAAGTATCAAAATCAATGTATCTTGAAATTCGAGTCAGATTGAAAATAATCATATTTTCGGGCAAACTTTTGAAAAGATATCGTATCATTAAGCATTATGATTTTGCATTTTTTAACATGTAGCCCGGCAACCTATCAATTTACATTATCTTACAATGTCACACAGCTACTATATATAGGGGCTAAATTCTTTTTAACAGTAAACGATAAACCACAAATCTTTTTTTGCGAAACTACAAAAAATTTATCAAGCTACTAATACCTCTTTCACTTCTATAATTAATCCTATTTTCTCAAAAGCTGAAAATAAAACAGTCGCAGATCACTGTATAGGCTGACTTTGCAGCATCCCAGCTAGAAGGAAAAAAAAATGAAGCGGCTATACAGCCGTCAGTTACTTAACGTACGTCAGTCAGAATATCCTGAAGCTCGCGTAGAGTCACGTCATAGCCCCGTGAGCCTGGCGAATTCCGCCTGCACCTCTTCTTTTTCTTCTTCATCGTCTTTTCTCGGGGAATATAAGTAAAGGTCGAGCAATTTAAGGAGGATAGATCCGGCATGCGGGCAAACGGATCAGCTCAGTAATCCTCTAGGATATTCCTCTCTCTTTCTCTCTCTCTCTCGCTCGTTCGCTTGGCCCTTTCGTGCGGGTCGTGGGCAAGAGCGAGTCTATCCTATTTCGCTGCTAGTTTTATGTACGTGCGCGCACGCGCGCGTGCGGCTGGCTGAGTTTTCGGCGCACCGGAGGGCATTAAAAAACGAGCAATCTCAGCTGTAGAATGACAGAGGTGAAGGACGAAGGGACTCGGTGAGTAGGAGAGTAATTGTAACGTCAGGATGTTATTTGATGGCTGGTTTTTGTGTAAAAAGATAATAAGAAGATACTGTAGTGTTATTGTAATTGGTATTGTTACAAATGTGACAAATGTTATGTTAGATTGTTTATTCAAAATGTTTAAATATAGATATATTTTGAAATTGCATATTAAATAATAAATTAAATTTTTAATTTATTACCTTCGTTGTTCAGAAATTTGCAGATGATGAAGGTTCTGGAACGAAATAATTTCTGTTTATTTTAGAATAGTAAAAAAATTTACTTAACGGTAAATTTAATTGGTTTACAAAAAAAATTGTAAAATATTTAAAAATATTAACTGCAATTGACGTTTTAAAAGGAAAACAAAAGTTGCATAAGATAAAGTGTATTTCCAGCCAAGATAAAAAATGTAGAGGCGCATAATCTTGCGGATTGTCGTTCGTGTCAGTTACGCGTTTGAATTTCTGGTTTTGCTTTGTTGTTACCGAATATTTATCTGAAGTGTAAAGAAAAAGGTAAGTGAACATACTTTAACCTTTTTTTACATGTATTTATTCCGTATTAATATTATTGATATTATACGTATAATTTTTTAACTTATATCGTATTATCAGAAAATTTATTATTTATTATTTGTATTCATCATAAAATTAATAAAAGATATTTTTATGAAATAAAAATAATTTATTTTTTAAAGAATGCGTCATAAAAATTTATTTCTGTCAAATAATTCATCAATGATATATAATGTCGAAGCTGAAAACTGGTATCTTGAAAAACATTAAGAATTTGGAACAATTTAAATATAAATCTTCCATATTCTATAAAAAAAACAAATCACTTGGTGTTGAATCAATATTACTCTGCTTTCAAAACGATATAATATTGAAACAGTCGTACTAATAGCACATAATCTGGATAATTCACTTATCATACGTAAAACATTGAAAACTTGTAATTAAAAACTCGTCACAATAAAAAAAACTTGTTTGCTATGTATATATACAAATATACATACCGATCCAATTTCATGCATTTGTCGTGAATACCATTAGCCTCCGTAGTAAAATGGATTTCTGCAGTAAACAAGCCGGCAGTCAATCGCGAAGTGCAGACGAAGAAACATTCCATAAAGAAAAACGTTGTTCAGATACTTTTTTATCAGTATTATTTTAAAAATCTGAATAAACATTGTTCAAAACTTTATCCAGATCAATACCACCTTTTTTCGCTTTACAAACTATATTAAACGGAACAAAAACTTAAACGTCAGTATTATACCAAGAACCTCCAGCAACTCGCAACCAATCCTAAAAAATGGACCGTTGGCAAGGCAAGGTTGCAGTAGTAACAGGCGCCGCATCAGGCATTGGTGCAGCCATCACTGACCGACTCCTCAATGCAGGTATCAATGTCGTCGGATTAGACCTGCAGCTCGAGCGGTTAGAGGAGAATGCCGATTGCTGGGACAAAATGATTGGTGGCACGCTGTATCCGCTCAAGTGTGATTTGAGCAATGGCGAGGCTATAGAAGTAGCCTTCGAATGGATCGTAAAAAATCTCAAATACGTGCACATCATGGTTAACAATGCTGGCCTTGTTAACTACACTCCGATTATTGGTGAGAACAAAAATTGTATTTTGTTGTAGAAGAGGTATACATAGTTCTCTGTAGTTATTTGTAGTTTAGCGGCTTAACAGTTAAAAGTGGGACAAGGTGACATTGAAAATGCTTAAGTAGCATTTCATATTGAATATGCATGTTTGTTGTTTATTTTTTATTTTGTAAAAGGAAGTATTGAAACAATTTTTTCTTGTCATTTTAACTAGTTTCATACATATATGAGCATTTGTACGAAAATTACTTTATTTCATTCAAACATGAATCATTTTATCAAGGTGAGCTCAACATACTTTTGAAAACCAACGGAAAGTAAAAGTAAAAAATGCAAGATTTATTTACTTTTTACTGGATGAAAAAATGTGGTATTTTTCAAAAGTTAGAGGAGTTCAAAGCTGAGCGTAAAATACACCGAATGTTGTGAAACTACAAAAGAACAAGCTTTTTCTATAGTATATTTTACACTCGTCTTTAAAATCATATAACTTTTGAAGGAACCAACATTTTTGCCTCCTGTACAAAGTAAATGAAAGCTTATATACTCGAGTTTTATATAAATTTTTTATATGTATACACGAGTCTTCCTAGTAAAACAATTTCTATTTTTAAAACTGTTTATTTTTAAGTATTTGTCAAAAATAAATTTATTGTTAGCAGACAATTTTTTCACCACATTCACTGAATTTACGATTTTCTTTTATATTCAAAATAACCCATAGAACCAATAAAATCTGTTCACAACAAACTTTTCAATACAGTTGTTTGATAATTTCTATCAAATCGTTTACATAAAAACAATCCACTGCACTAAAAATTCCATACTTATATAACCGAGCACCATTTCACCTCACTACACTCTAAAGATATCTCACTCAATCCTTTCCCAACATCGCGCATGCACCGAACCAAAACAATAATTCAAAATCGATACGTATCCCCATCCAGTGCCCATTTCCTCGTCGCTTTGTCACTCCAGCCCGAAATCCGTACACTATACCGCGGCATTTCCAAGTCAAACTAGCCCTGAAAACGTGAACGCGGCCATCCGGCATATAGACTGCCGCTCGTTGCTTGCTACTATGTACTGCTACAGCTCGTAAAAGGGGCGGTAATTTACCGGAAGAACGAAGCTCGCGCGCGCGCGCATGGAGAAATGAGGCGCGGAGTATGTATATATACAAGCACACAGGAGGGAGGGTGAATTTCGCTACTCGTTTCCTTCCATTTTCTCGCAATAACCGCGTAATGTAATCGCTGAGGCGGTTGCACGAGCGCGCCTCCATGCTAATTAAGTCGTTTAGGGAGCTTTTTTTTTTGCTCCTTTGTATACGCCCGCGTAATGGGGTTTTCGCGAGGTGACGAAGGAGGTTCATTGAATTTTGAGGTTTTTCTTTATTGCGTGGATGAAGTGTTTTGGTTATATGGTTTATTGATTGTGAGTGGTGCGAAGGATTTCTTTTAATAGCAGATTCAATGTCGTTTGCGATATACTTTGTTCGTATGCATGGAATGTAGGAACATATAGTAGTTATGTGGCATTATAAAAACAAATGGATATACGATGATTAGAATGAGTAAGCGATATGTATTTTTTTTTAATAGAATTAGTTATTATGATTTGAAATTGCTATAAATTATTTTGTAGACATATAAATAATAATTATGAAAAGTTATTTAATGAGATATTAAACTAATTTAATTATTTCTAATTAATTCACACAGAGAGCAACCGAGCAACTTTCGAAAAACTTGTAAATGTCAATATTCTAGCAATAGCAACTTGCACTTCAAAAGCGGTTCAGATAATGAGAGCAAATAACGTTGAAGGCCACATATTTAATACAAATAGGTATGTATAATATACGTACACTATTTCATGATTATTTTATTAAGTAATCAAGTAATGAAGTGATGCAAAGGTGACTTTGAACTTACCTCGGAAATATTTACTTTTTTTTTACACTATTAAAATTGGATTTACGTTTTTATCGCATTTTTGTACTAAAAACGAAATACATGCAACTCTTCTTATATTAAATTAGTTTGAACATTAACATATCTTTAATATTCTTCTTTTATCAAGATTTTGGAAACATAAAACAATTTTCGGCCGTGTAAAAATTAAAAACACAAATTTCTGTCTCATAAGATAAAGAAAATGATTCATATATTTTGGTTCGTTGAAACCAAATACATCAGTTTTGGCACTGCACATCAGGATTTTATAATGTCGATTATTATTAGCCATCTGCTACAGAACTCATTTTCATTCAGTTAAATACGATTTTTCTTATTCGAGAAATGTCAAATACAAAAGTTTCAGTCATTATGGGTACAGAAAAAAGGAAAAATCCTTTTGATATAGTTACAATTTTTAATTGATCGTTTCTCAAAGAAGAATGGTTGCATTTCGATTAATTACAATAGATTTTCTTTGGTCTTGCTATAAAGATATCTCAAAAGTATTAGAAATTGAGATGAAATTCAGTTTCAATGAGACAAAATACATGAAAATACAATCTACTTCATCATGAAAACCATTTGTTTTTATTTGATGCGCCTGTTATTTCTAATTATTTCTAGACCTACAATTATACATTCTTCTACCCTACTTCACTCTAAAACCAAACAACTTTTCTTCCTACCCAATCAATTCCAAAATCCCAACCCACCACTTCAACTTTCCACTAAAATAGCTACATTTAACAACTCCGTACACGCTGCATCTATTCGTTCTCACGCATTGCAAATTTTTATTTGATGGCCATGTCGTCATTGTTGCAGCATCTTGGGACAGATAATACCCGAAGGAACACTGTCAGAAACGGACGGCTTGAACGGCTGGAACCTGTATCCTACGACCAAACACGCGGCCAGAGCAATGATGAACACATTGCGCGGTGAGATCAAGCGATGTGGCGCGCCCATCAGAGTCACGGTGAGTGTGTGTGTACGAATAAAAGAACAGTTGGATAATCCGGTGATGGATATGGGTGGAAAATAACTTGTGGTATTAGGAGGAAGTTGGATTTTCATGAGGAATATGTAGCTTGAAGTTATTTTTATCAAACTTACTGATTAAGTTTGTAAGAGACATGAAATTTATTAATGACGTGTGTGTAAGTAGATGTAGGTAGAGTTTGGCTAGACTATGTTTCCCGAATTAAGGCGCACCTCTGTGTGCACAGGTAGTCAACTTTCATCGATGTTCTAACTTCCGAATCTCGTTCTGTTTTTCTATATTTAAAAAATTTTAATATAAATTTTACAAATTTTTTATATTTATATTTATTAAACGTTGAAACATTTTATTTTTACTAAAATTCAATCAAAAATTAATAATTACATAAAAATTAATTATTTGTGTAGAATGTATAAAATAAAAAAGAACTTCATATATTTTGTTGCAGAGTATCAATCCAGGAATCGTAAAAACTGATATAGTTAAACATGTTAAAGGTATGGAGGATCTATTTGATAAAATACCGTCTCTTAATCCGAGTGACATCGCAGACGCTCTAATCTACGCTTTAGGTACTCGACCGGAAGTACAGGTATGCATATACTAAAATTGCCATGATTAAAATATTATTAGTATATATTTCACGATTATAACTTTAATTGAAATTTTTTAGGTGACAGAGATAACGGTTCATAGAACTGGAGAGGTACCTTAGATGTATCATTAGAAAATAGAACTATGTATATTTTTTTAACTTAACATAAGTTAATATTATATAAAGAATCGAAATAATAAGTACTTAATATATCCAATAAATTGATAAATATTTCACTCACTTTGATGCATTTCAGAAACTAATATTGACTAATTGAATGTTCCATTATACACCGTATTCCATGACAAACAAACGCGAAATCGCTTATCGCACAGGCGACTTTAAAACGAAAAAGTAAAAAAAAGATCTACTCTATTTAGATGACAAATAACGATGCAATGCGCCTTCTTTTTCCTCTCCCGGTCGAGAAAATTACGTCGTTGATAGCAAGTTTTTCTCACGGAGAGCATCGTCGATATCCGGCGTCAAAGCGCGAACGCGCGTCTGTGTACATTTCATTATCGAGCGGCCGGGCGAATACGCGCTTGCTCTTCTTTATTTGTGAACCCCTCCATATTCGCGCCGGATTATTGTTTGTTTTATGCGTTAGGCATACACCGATAGAAGAGGATAAGAGGGGAAGGTGGTGTGCACGAGATAAAATTAATGATCGATAATAATAATTAGGCTCGGTAGTGGGATGGATGTATAATATAGGTGTGCGTTGATGGTTTAGTATTATACGATAGTTTTTAGCTGGTATTATTCCCTTTTAAAAAAGTAGTTGGCGTTAAATAAATTGTTGTTATAAAGTATATTATTCATTTAACGGATGCATTATTCAAAATTATTAGTGATCATTCATAGCGAAACAATTTCGAAACCAACGATCGCCTAGAACAAGGCACCAAGGATACATTGAAGTATAATATGATGTTATGCACGATACAGTTGTCTACATTACCGATGCACAGGATGAGTCATGCGCAGTGACTCAAACTGTACAAGAGCCTCTTTTGCGTCGTCAATTTGCGAGTCCCTGGTAGTATAGTGGTAAGTACGCCTTCTAACTTGAAATAATGGGAGACCGAGGTTCGATTCCTCGCCGGGGAGTTTTTTTTTAACTTTCGTAATGGTAATTGAATAATTACCTGAAACGATATCTTTAATAAAACGTGTGTAGGATGGTTGTAAATTAAGTAAAAAAATGATTCCATTTTTAAATTAAAAGCATGCTTTTGAATGTGATTCTATTAACGTTCTTAAAATGTGGGAGTAAAATATTAATTTATTTATATATATTTACATTATCTTTTGATAATATAATTACGTAAACATTATAAACATAGTATTACAAACGTTATTCAGGTGATAATAATTCTTACTTTAAATTATCAGAGATAAATATTCCGCAAAAAGTTTTATTTGTTGCTGCTTAACAGTCGTAAATGTTTTAAAATAATTATAAGCGTTATATGTATAAAGTTACATCATATACTCATAAAAATAAATAAATTATTAAAAAAATAGAAACACTAATAAATCAGAACTTAGCAATATTTAAAAGATTTTTTAGTTACTATGAAATAGCATAACGTAATTCTCGAAAGCCTGTTTAGTATACTCGAGAATTTTAATTTATTTTACCTGATATCGAATTTCATCAATTTTCACTTCATCGTGATTATAATGTTTCAGCTTGACAGCCTTTCTGAAATAATAGTATTATTATAAAGCGTCACTTGATAATATATATAAACATAATTTATGTTAAAACCTCAAATTAAAATATAATTATCACGATACTCATTACTAGAAGTGTTGACCAACTGCAACAGATACAGAATTTAACAGTGTTTTATACTGTCGTGCTTACTAATATAATTGCATAAAAAGTTCTTTGTTACTTTACATGATAATTAATTTACGTTAATGAAGCCAATATTCATTAGCTTGATAAGTTAACATTGCGATTTTGTATAAAATATTTTCTTAATTCTTTTGTAATTACATTCATTTCATATAAGTAAATAATGTATTATACATCAGAACAAAAAAGATCTTCACGTGACCTGAAAGCAATTTAAGCTGTACTATACTACAAGATAAAGATATATTTTATATATTATGGTATGAGATTATCTACTTTATCCTAGTTTAAAAAACGTATCTGACAAACCGACATCCACCCATTAAAATATTTTTGACTCTCAGCAGGTCGCGTTAAAATTCCTCTTCTATCTGCAAAAAGTATCCATTCCATTCATCGAACCACATTTCTGGACAATACTTATACGACACTCTTACCATATCTCCTCCGAATTTACGAGCTTAAAGAAAAACTCCCATGCTTCTTCTCCCTTCCTTTTTTTTCAAACTCCAACTATATATACGCGCGTGTGCGCTTCGACGACAAATTCGGACGATGCGCGCGCGGCCCGGTAAATAATGAGACAATTTATGGTGCACGAGCACAATGAGCGTTATAAATTACATTTGCGTCCCACTCTCTCTCTCTCTCTTGCGAAGGAGAAAAAGAGAGGGAGATAGAGACAGCTGCTGCTCGTTCATGTTCGCCCACACGCGTAGTAGACCTCGCGCGCTATGTACGCATTGTCCACACGGTCGCTTGCGAGCGTGCGTTTTTAGCGACGTGCGATATGTACGCGACCGGCATATAATTTATCTCTTTTCAAATGCAGCGCCGCGCTGCAATAAATTTGCATGCTTTAATAGTAGGCGAGTGAGAGAAAGAGAGAGGAGATGGGTGAGAGTTGAATTTTACGCGGGTCTGCGCAGGCAAGCGGATTTTCGAATAAAATCGAAATATTCATAATCGACGACGATGCGCGTGTGCGATGTTTTAAAATTATTTGCGCGTACCCGCAGTATGCAGTGCGCGCGCGCGCTTCTCTCTTTGAATATTATGTTTCCTTTGATGAAATTAATCTCCCGTGATCCGGTGTTGTTGTTGTTGCTGGTGGTAGTGGTGGTG
Organism: Torymus texanus; assembly: GCA_036873485.1. NCBI lineage: Eukaryota > Metazoa > Arthropoda > Insecta > Hymenoptera > Torymidae > Torymus > Torymus texanus. The sequence goes on along the minus strand of JAYJLV010033816.1, from coordinate 4,151 downwards.
GTGTACTGATATTCATTGTATTCTTTTTTTGTTGCATTTCACATTGTATATGTTTCGATCTTCTGTATGTAAATTATTATATTGATAATTCGGCGATTGGCAGACGCAGAGGTGATTCGTTTCGCGCGTCGCTCGTGTGTAGTAGAAAAATAAATTATTTGTATATATATGGTTTGGTTTATTCGTGCGTCCTTGTGCAATTCTATACTAAAATTTTAATGCATAAATCGACAAACGCGATGTTCAAGGTTTTGAAGCTGTTAAATGAAAATTTAAGATTGTGTATATAAAAATATAGTAAATTATTATCTATACGTAACTATTTGCGTATATGTTATAAAAATAATTGTCATTGTTACCATGAATTTTTATGAATGCGATTCGCATAAATTGTCACTTTGTGTGATGCGACATTTTTAAAATGAAATATTTAATATTTCAAGCGAACGTGCAAAGATTGCATCGTATATATTAAAACGTAGTCGATAAAATGAACGAATAATTGCATATTGATTTACATATCTTCGTTCATGCTTTATAGAATTAATTAGAATATGGATTATATGATATCGCCGTAAAACCAGTGTAAATCCAATCTCATATAAATGAAATACAATATGAAATATCAGGAATTAACAAAACTTGCGGATCTGGATAAATGTTACACGCTCAAATGAAATTGAAACAAAAATCTATTTTTTTTTCGTTGGATTTTATGACGTGCTTTTAAATAAAGATGTTAATATAAAATGTAAATAATAAATAATCTAGAAAAATTGGTTTTTAAATTAATGAATTGTACTTACAAAATATTACAAAAATATTTTAACATTTTTTTACAATGGTATGGTCGTATTTTAATTTGAAACCGTAATCTTTTTAAGACAAATAGTAAATATTATGTATTCGATTAATTTATTAAGAGAATCCATTAATTATGAATCACAGCGTCGCACTGTACTATACTATACTATACTAACACTTTATAAAACGATGCATTATTGAATTACGTATAGGGCAACTTAATTTTTTCAACATACAAATCGCCAAACAATTTTTATAATTATTATTATTTTCACATATTCCGCCGCTAAAACAGTATTAATGCTAGAACTATTACATTCTCATCATTGGTTCTACTATAAGTTAAGTTTAATCAATCTACAATAACTTAATAAAAAATAAAATAATCTTCACAGTAGAAGAAAAAGAAAAGAAGTAAACTCTTCTTTCGTAAACGAAATCGAAAACTGTGACAATTCGAACGAGCGGTTATATACTTCACGAAGAGCTACCGGATGCCGTTTCCGCGGAACGAGCAACGTCGTTCCCGTAACCGCCTCACGGCTCATAACGTCGACCTGGGCACCGTTACTTTTGTTTTCGCACGCAACATGGCTCTGGTGCTTACGTCGTTGCAACGTTTCGTCCAGTCTCCGACATGAGTAGAAAAGAAGATATTTAGATGTGAGAAATTTAAGAGTGCAATGATACTCTGATAGATATATAGGTCATGATGTATATAATTTTTTAATGTAATTTTAAGAGGTTTGATGATTTTCTTTGAGATTTGCTATTAGTATCAGAGAAGCTTAATAAAAAGCATAAAGACAGAATTGAAATATTATTCTGAAATATTAAGATTATATCGAAAAATTCTGTAATACACATATTACAATTCTGACAGTATTTCATAAAACAGTTAAATTCAACCACTCTATATAAAAACTTTTAAATATAAATTTACGGTTATTTTGCATAATGTCACTACATTCCGCTCATATGCTACCGTAATCCAAATAAACGAGAAAGCGTAAAGCTCTTTCGTATCATTACACTTCACATACAATTTTTCATTTTACAGAAAGAATGATAGAAGGACACTTTACAGATTGAAAACCATACTTTACTCACATATATACTTTCCTGCGATTGAATAAAAAGTACTTTTTACTTTATTGCTATCTAAAGGTACTCATTTTTTCAATGTATAATGTTTCAAGTATTCTACGTCAATTTAACTATAACGATATATACAACGATGTCTATATTACTGCGAGGTAAGTCAAGAAAACCTCGATAACGCGTAATGTGGAAAATACGGAAGTCAACCACGTATAATATATATAAGATGATTGTTTCTCATAATCTGGTGTCATGCACTACATCATGTACGTGTCGCATTATGTATATTATTCTCGTGTTTCTGCGCAAGTGAGAGAGGTATTAAATCCAATTTCCATAATAAACACCAATTCTAGCGTGTTATACGTTCTAGGTACACGCTCCCATATATATACAGTAGCTGTAATTTCAAAAGGATGTGTAAAAGAGCTTTAAGGTCTTCTTTATAAAAATCTCTTGAGAAATTCTGAGCTGAGAGAAGTTTGCCTTTGATAGTGCTGTTTTATGAATCTCTGTCGGAAATAATGGGATGAAGTGTACTTGTAGTAATTTCATGTTTATAAATCATTTCTATAATAACTCTATATATACCAATACATTTTTTCATTTTATTTTTCTCTTCTTTTTACTTTACACAACTTATAATAACATTTACTCATCTTCCCTTCACTTTCCTTATTTCCAACTCGTGCGTTCTATTTATCCACTTCGAAAATGTAAAAATTTAATAGTTCCTCCTACCTCGTCCTTTGCGATATGATTTCATGTAGATGTAATGCGATTTCGCCTACATAAGAGAATCTCTCTTGCCTCTAACACATACATACATACACATACATACACTTGCAGAGACGTATATCGTTGCTTCTCTCACTCTCTTACTCTCTACTATCTCTCCTTTCGACTGGTGTGCACACCGTCGTCGTCGGTACCACCGCCACAGCGAAAGCGGATTACACGGATCGCGCGCGCTGCTGCTCTCTGACCCTTCCACGGCCATTACGCCGGCAAAGAGGAATATCTTATTATTAATTTCTCTCCGGCGTAATCACTTTACGTATGGGCGGCTTGAGAAACGTGGCTATTGAAGGAGGAGGAGGGAAAGGAGTGTGTTTACAAAGAGCATGGATTGAAAATTGTTGTTAAAGGATGGAGTTAAGGGATTTGCGGTACATATTAGAGCTTTTTCATTGTTGTAATATGTGGAGATGGAAATATTATTTATAGTAAGATTTATGTAAGAGCTTTTTTATGTAATAAAGATTTTATGAATGTTTCTATTAAATGGAAATTCAATGATAATAGTATAACTCGTTTCACTCGGGTAGTGAAACTACTCGCAGAGATAATCCTCCCTTGTTGCATCTTGCATGACAAACTTTATTCTCGACTCAACTGTGGTCATTTTTTTGACGTGGAAACGTGATACCACTTTTTTTATAAATGCCGCGGTGCTGGTGATGGCCAGTGTTTATTCTCTGTTATGAGGAAAATAAATTATTATGAAAGGGAACCTAATGCTACGTTTTTACCCTCTTTTTCGAGTAAATAAATGTATTTTATTGGATATTATGAGTTCTTGTTGGTTTGTAAATTCATGGAGTAATATGTTTCTAAATTTTTCAATATAGTCATGACTAGTGTACTAGTATCCGTATAATATGCACATATACAACCAAATTTCATTAGAAAAAATAGTTTTCTTATTTGTTAGTAAAACACAACCGATTGCTTACTTCGAAATTTTTCAAGACGTGGATGGCTTTAAACTATTATAATTACACTATTATTATAAGAATTTTCTGTTTATTAATGTGACGTAAATAAGTATTGAAATGAATTACACGAAATCCTGGCACCAACCTTATTACAAATTATTAGCATTGCGAGAACGAAGTCTTGACTCAAACTAGCTTTATAACAAAACTGCAATTCAGCTACCTGGACAAAATGACCTAATTAAGTTACAGCGTTCAACCTTCCGTAAAATTATTCGGCCCATTGAAATCGAGTATGATTTTTTTAAAATGCATAATACCACATCACGGACGTAACATTAAACTAATATTTTATTATTTCTACATATTACTGTCGTTATTCAATATATCGACGGCTCCTATTCATAAGGTGCTATCTCAGCGGTCCCAACAAGAAAGATCTATCTCAACCGCAGAACAAAACAGTTCTATCTCACCGCTCAATGCAAAAAGGTGCTATCTCGGCGCCCAATGCAAAACGGGTCTATC
>JAYJLV010033805.1:0-27268 GCA_036873485.1 Torymus texanus | reverse complement strand
ACACACACACATATATATACACACACACACACACACACACACACACACACACACACACACACACACACACTTACCAAGATTCGCCTCGCCTGAGAGAGCAAAAGTAGCAATGTTGGCTATATCAGCCCACGGGATTATTCATCGATTATGAAAGTCATGAGATCTAATTTGTGTAGCAAATTGCGCTCGGCCTTCCCCGATCTTTACTTCGTTCGCGCACACGAGTATATATATATATATATAGGTATGGCATTAAGAACGCGCGGAGGAAGGCGAAATAACGCAGGAAAAACCGCAGTATACGGAGACTGCATGTAATATATGCGAGAGCTGACGCGTATATGCTGTGTATATATATGCATGCGCGTATTAAGAATGGAAATTATCCAGCTCGAATTCGTGTGTATTAGTGGAACTAATGCACGCGGGCTGGTTTTCAAATCATTTTGTTTTGTGGGTATAAAGCCGGTTTACCATTTAACGTGCGTGTATATGTACGCGTTTTATAACTTTTATACTTTTTGTATACGCGTATAGATATATAATAACGTTAAAACGATAGACGTTTAGGTGTAGATTAGATATAAACAATTATTTATATTCATTTTGCGAATTAATTAAGTATTAGCATCTGCCTCGTAAATTAACGTTTTATGATGTAAAACACACTTGTTTATCATGTTTCCAACCCAACATATATATAAATTATTAGCCAGTAGTATATCTACATTATATACATATAATTCTTCTCAACTCGACCGCTTCGCAACCCTATAGTGATTACTTTCTATACTAGCCATTGTTTATTGCTCAAATAACAGTCATATTCATTAACCGTCGAGAGAAATAAATAACTCTCGTAGCAATAATAACCCAAGCTATTCCTACAAACAAAAACTTACAACCGCATTACAGACTCTCTCCTCTACCTCCATACACCCCTTACCGAATTTCTTTTACTCTCTCGCATGAAACCATTGCACTACTATAAAACGCAATGTGAATTCCTACACTACTACAGTATTGTACATTATACAAGGGGAAGTTCCATCCACACTGTATATATGTATATACATATATTCATTCGCAGTATACACTCGTTTTGCTCTTCGATTGCTGCTGTATATAAACTGCTCTATATACTCCACACGCGCGCGCGCGCGCGCCACTCGCTGCTGTATCTAAGACTGTAGTGTGCGAGCTCGCAATGTTGCGTAAGTGCAAAAGTGCATTCTGACCGGTAAAACGAGCGCGCGCACAGCGACGGCAACAGCAGCAGCAGCAGCAGCAGCAACGGGCCGGGCTCGCTTTCGCGATTTCGCGCCGCGATCGCGAGAGCACCGGACCGAGACTTCAGACTATACGTATGTGTGTATGTATGTGTGTGAGTATATAGGTGAGGAAAAAAAGGTTTTTTTCGAGATTAGAACGTTGTTCGGAAAAGGTTGTTGCGTAATGTAGGTGTAGAGGGGGAGAGTGTTTATGAGTGTATAGTGTCTATATGGATAAGAGGGGCGTTCAAGGGGGTGAGGATGGGTTTTGAGAGGTGGAGAGAAGGTGAAGGTGGAGCTTGACTATATATATCTGTTGGTTCAAGAAATCGCTCGGAATTTTTATGCTAATTTTTATATATATATATATATATATATATATATATATGTATATACACACACACACACACTTGGAACTCGCGTATTTTTGATTACGTAAAATTCGTTAGTTGTTTCGATTGAATTCCCCGGCAGCAGCAGCAACAGCAGCTCGCGTTTAGAACGCCGCACTGCCGGCGCGCGTTTAGCCGCTTAGGAATTCCTACATAACTTGGCTAAAAATGTGCTTTGCGCGTGCGCGCGCGAGAACGCGCAAGGATTGAAAAATAACAATATCGACGTCGTACTTATATCTTTTTTCTCCTCTTTCTCTAGTATATTATACCGTTTCGCGTGATACAAGCCAATCTCGGTTGAAGGAAGAAAGAAAGAAAAAAGAAATATTTCGGAACTAACTTTCACACTATAGCGCGAGTAGCGAGTGAACGCGCAGAACAGATAGGTTTTTATCCCACGCGCGTGCAAGAACAACTATTTATCAGTTAACGTTAAAGACTATTAATCACGTGAGCGTAGCGGTGGGCGCGCACAATTATCGTCGTATCTCGAAATATATATACGCGAAAAATCTCTCGTTCGCTTGCTGTTATAGGCAGCAGCCCCGCGTTATTTAATATCGATGTTAGGATATCGCGCGGTGTAAGAGAAAAAGAGAGAGAGAGAGAGAGAGAGAGAGAGAGAGAGAGAAAGAGAGACTGCGCTACGGTTAAAACTGTCGATGCTAGTCCCGATAAATTTAATTTTATCTTAGTATTTATTATGTTAGCGTACTCGTGCTCTCGTGCGTATAATTATAACAGTGGATTTTGACACCTGGTACTTTTGCTAAAGTACATGCGCAAGTTTTGTATGTTTATTTTATACGCATATATATATTGTACGTGAGAGCACTTTCGTCACGCAAGGATCCCACATCATGGTACAGAACGAACTTATACGGAAACTTTGAGAATAGAAGACGCGCTTTATATAAAACCCTTGATATACTTATCCACTTCGTTATCTCTCTCTCTCTCTCTCTGCGTGCGCTCTGACTTTTCAAGCAATATAAATGTAAGAAAAAATCCACGTGCACCCTGTTAAATCCCATCCGCGCAGATATAAGATAAAAAATTCCGAATATACTTATGCCGACTGTATAATATCCATTAACACATATATGTATATATAACCAACTTATTAAGAGCGTAAGTACACCGTCGGCAGCGTGCGAGTGCTCGCATACTTTTCCCATGCCATTTCGCCAACTTCTATGGAACACACATTACTCAATTTTCTCATGTATCAAGGACGCGAAATTTTTCGTTCGAGCGTGCAACTATGTTTCTCGCGCGCGCGCCAATGCGGGATAGTCGTTGCTGCTGCTGTTGGCGCCGCGGGGTGTAAGTAGTATGTAGTGCATTCTTTTTGATTATGCAAAAATCATCGTCCTTTCGCAAGGAGGCTGGTATAACGGAGTATCGATTTTTATATATATATATATATGTAACGAGTTAAATAGATTTAGCGGTCGGTGGTGTGTTGGAAAAATTAGCACCTGGTGCATGCTTTCGGTGTGCAAATTTTGACTATAGTAGGAGAGATTCTTTCAGTGTGCACTTTCTATCTTTAGTAGCTTTAAGACTGAGAAAATCTTAAATTATCGCGTATACTGTCGAGTGTACATTTCACGCTCTAATATTAAACAGCTGTCGGATAGTTAGTGTTTAACATAACGTTTATCTTAATATCACGGAGCACTAATTATATTCTTCAAGTTCTTTTTATTATAGTATAAAGATAAAAAATTGGAGAAAATTAAACTACATCTGCAACGTGCAAATCGATTATCACTTCCACATTATTACATAACTACAAAACTCTAGATTCTATATAATATGTAATTACATGAAAAATATAATTAAACGTATTTCTTTAATTCGTATGCGTAGCTCGCCCCAGAGTACCTGGCGTTGCTCCAGCAGTACTTGGAAGCCCAGCAGCAACGTCAGCATCAGCAACAGCAGCATCAGCAGCAGCAACAGCAACACGCTGGTCGCCCTCGTCTCGGCGGCTACGAACAGGAGCTCTCGCATCATCTGGTTGAGCGGCCTCTTCATCATAAACATCCCCAGGTAATTTTTGAGAATCATTAATTATTCCTGATTTTTATCCTAACCAAAATAAGCAATCTCGATCCAAAGAATGTACTTGGGAAATCTATTTCAGCTGAGGTTTGTAGAGCCATATCTATACAAATAGTCAAGTAACTCGACAATTAGTGGACTTCAACTCATTGATACAACAAGGTTCTTTTTAGTATATAGTATAGAGAGAAGTAGTTTAGAAACCGCGTTTTCACGCGAAATGTAATCGAAATTGTCTAATTAAAATTAACATAAAAAGATGCCCCCCAGTGACGGCCCCTAAGCTTATTTCTCTCAAAGTTGAAGATCATTAAATCTATCTAGGAATTCTGAAAACCTGCGAATAATCGTCGCGTGTGCATGCACGAAAAACCCGTTCGTCAATGGCGCAAATAAGTACTCTGCATTCTCAAAAAGCAGCAGCTTATTTATATCTCTCTAACTCTCATGCCGACGAATCGTGTATACCGGCAACTTTTCGGCCACTGCGAAAAATACCGAAAAAGGCGGCACGCGGGGAATTACCGTCGCTCATTTCGAACGAAATAGCCTAGGCGCTATATGTACGTTCAACTATATATATATATATATACACACACACACACACACACACACACACACACACACACACAATATATAGCGGTACGAGTACGCGCGCGCGACGACAACTTTCCATTCTAACTAATTGAGTGAGTCTGCGAGGCCGTAGTATATAGTATATAGCAACAGCAGTAGTATATGCGTTTCCTTTTCGCGCGTAGGGGAAAAGCAATGCCAGCAGTAGCAGCAGCAGCAACGGCGGTTGGGCATTGTAATATTTTATAGGAGTTTATACAAATTTCTAACATAAAGTGGGTAGAAAGTTGCTGGTTAAGCGGAAATCGTTGTTTCTGAATTTATCTCGCAAAGCAATTGAAAAGTTGCAAGTGCTTGCCGAGGTTAACGCGCGAGGAGATATGTATCCGGTGTGTTGTAGCTTCTTGTTATTCATGATGCTGATTGCAAAAAAATAGAGGCACGTAAACACGTGTTTTCATTCTGTGCAAATTTCGCGCGCGAATGTAAGTGCAAGCGAAGGTCTTTTCAAAATATGGATTATTTCGCACACCTATTAAAAATGAGAATATAAAAAGAGGTTCCCACGTTATATGTATATGTATATCGATATAATAGTTTTTGTTTATACAATAGTTCATGGGATTTTACGGTATCTCTAGATCGCCGAGAAGGAACATTTATTACAAGGCTCGAAAAAAAAAAACATGACTCGGATCTTTGACGCATAAAAAATTTTCTTCCCTATAATAAAACATTTCTACGGTATTATAGATATGTAAGATTGCATATTTCACACCTCAGCTATAAACCTTATATACTTCCCATTTGTAAAACTAACCATAATCCGCCAATCTATATTCTTTTCGTTCCAGGGTATTCCGCTCGAGGTCGAGCAATACCACGTGGAGACGTCGCCCCGCCGCCCGGTACCCGTGCATCAACCCCAGCAACTCTACTACCCCGTAGAAGAGCCCCAGCCACAACCCCAACCCCAGCACCATGTGCCACAACCACCACCCCCACCACCTCCGCAGCAGCATCATCAACGCCAGCAGCAGGTGATTGCCGCTGAACCTGACCTTCGTTACCACCAAGTTGTACCCATTCAGTACGGCTACGAAGATGAACAACAGATTCAAGCTCAGCACCAGAACCCCGAATCCATTGTACGTGCCCAGCAACAAGCCGAAGCCCAGGCTCTAGCATTCCACAAGATAGCCCAAGCCTCCCACCACAAGCACCAGGACTCAGCACTCGAGCAGATACGCATAGCGAATGAGAAGTACCGTCAGCAAAGCGCCCTCGACCAGATACGCCAGGGCGAGCAAGTCAGCGAAGCCGGACGCAAGGAGCGTGTGAGTATTATCATCATTATACGTATATATATACATATACACATATACCTTTTTTTTTCGCCCTAAGTGGCTACCTACGCATGAGGTAGTAGCAGGCACTTGCAGGCCCTCTCCTTCTCTCAAGTACGCACGCGTATATATACTCATATGTATGTATATGCAACGGAGAGCGAAAATCGCGAAAGTGTCTGGCACAGCGCGGAGGCCAATTAGGGTGATGCGCTCGCGCGCGTGACGAGGACTTCTTTTCTCTACTGATGACGGGTGCGTGTGTGCCTTCCTGCCTGTCCCGGCGACACGAGAGCTTTTTTTTTTCTTTATTTTTTCATATTATACATATACGTACAGTGTATGTGTATATATACGAGTGGATGTTAAAGCCGAGGGTATTATAAGTATAACACACGGGCGCGCGAAAGAGTTGCGCAAACTTTCTGTATCGAGAGATAGAGAGAGATAGTTCAAATGCTTGGAATTGTTTCGTGAGCGTGCGTGTGTGCATGTGTGTGTATATATGATGTGTGCATAAGTGGAGCACGCGCGGATTGAACGTTTATGCTTCCCGTAATTCAAGTCCTCTGTATATATGTATATAGGCGCGATGTGGTTACGAAATAATAATTAGAGCCAGATGCGGATGTGATAGAAAAAAAAAGAACGGTAGGGAGGCATGACTAATCAATGAGAGCGGCTGGAATATCAATTATTAAAAGCGGTTAACGAGCGAGGCTCAATTAATATTACAGTAAGTATTTCGAGCGTTTTATTAAACGATAAATTTTCCGAACGCGCGCGCGCACGACGATGATGTTTGCGCAACGCGGTAGTAGTTGTTGTTGCTGTTGTTTTCTTGCTACTGTCATGAAGATTTTGTCAAATTGACAGATTTAATACTCTAGATAAATGAATCGTTATATAAATTGTATAACCGTTCGACTGTTCGATAATCTCACTTTGCAAATTCATCGGATATTTCGATTAAATTCTCAACAATAGCAGCAGCAATAGCAACAGCAACAGCAATGTCTATTATGGATTGTTATCCAACCCATTCACTGAAAGCAGCTCACAGCATTCTTTTTTTTTTTGTTGTACCCTATTGCCCGCTTCCCACCGTAATATTTCTTCTGCCGATCGCTCGGTAATTATTACCCCCTCGACGTTTCGACTAGTGTCTTACACATAGTCTACTGCACACTGTACCACTACGAGTAAAACTGCAATAAAATTTACGGTCTGTAGCAGCAGCCGCTCTCTTTATAAACAAGAATAATGTCGCGGCGTTGAATAACCCTCGCCCTGAAGGAACTCTGGAAAGAAAAAAAGTGAAAAAAAAAAATGAAAAAAAATAATTAAAGAATCTGTCCCCGGGAACTTTTCACAGTGGGTGTATAGGTGTACATATATATATATATAAACGCTGACGGATCGTAAAACTCGTATAGCGCACCGACGCCGTAAATTAATAATGGCACGCGCGCGCGCGAGCGCGCGCGAGCGAGCGAGAGTACATAAGCGAGCGAGAGCGCTTTTGAGTTATTTTGCAAGAAAACGAGAGCTCGAGGGATACGTGTGTGTGTGTGTGTGTGTGTGTGTGTGTGTGTGTGTGTGTGTGTGTGTGTGTGTGTGTGTGTGTGTATATATATATGTATATAAAAGCACGTTTTATTTGTTTTGTGCTGGTACAACCCCCTGCGGTGCCGAAATTTTTATCAATTTTACTAAGTTTTAGTGTCTTTTGGTACGGGTATATGAACATTGAATTATATATCGTGTATGGTTTCAACAACGAGGGCGACACACACACGCGTTACTTGTAATTAAAACGTTTTCGAAAATAACAAACGTGCGAACGCGAATTTTCGGCTGTGTTATTTTTTTTTTCCCCCTCCTTCTATAGATATACATATCATAGGCAGTGTAGTAAACTGCTACTTAGTGGCTGTCGTTATATACTTATACATTCGGTCTCCCTCGTTTTTCAAATGGTAAAAAGCCACTCGACTTTAAAAGCCACACAGACATACATACATACAGCATACATTCATATATATACACACATAGGACTGCGCGTAATGGGACTATTAACTGAAACGACTTCCGCGTGCATCGGCGCGGAAATTTTTCGCAATTTTGAAACGTATGCGTTGACGGCGTCGCACACGCGTACGTACACGCATCCCTAAAAAAAACGAATGTCTTCATTATCCTATATATATATGTTATTCGTCAGGGGTTAATTATACACATCCGTCGTCGATTATATACGTAGCTGTGACTAATTGCACAGGGCCATTTCATCGATTTCGAATTTTATAATGACATTAATAACGTTCGACGTATATTAGGTTCTATATATACGTATATATACATGTATATGCATTAGCGATCGCTCTGTGTATATTATACGTTGCGTAAGACTGTGATATTGGTTTACGCGGGCACTTGACAGGTAACAGGGCAATCTTTTCGAAACTTTTTAATTGTTTAAAGTGAGCGTCGACGTATATAGTGGATTAGCTCTCGTTACCATCATCATCATCATCATCATCATCATCATCATCATCATCGTCATCGACAGAGAGCGCGAACTTATGTGCGGCATTATTACGAAATAATAGCGCCGGATATTAGCATTGAAATCACACAGAAAATTGGTAATAATAATTACGTGTGGCATGAGCATATATATATAGTATACCGATAGCATCGGATCTATTGACTTTCTCTTATTTTCCCCGCGCGTATCGTAGATTCGCTTTGTTACATACTCCATGTGCACACATACAAGAGATACTCGTATTTCAAAACTTATATAGTTACATACATATATATATATATATATATATATACACACACACACACACACACGCACACACGCACTTCAATTACAATAGCGAATCAAGATATCACTCAGTGGTGCAAAGTTCTATCTCTTGCGCGCGTATACACTTACAAGAAAACTTTAACGGGACGGTAAGCGAGCGCGTGTCTGTTTTCATCGGAAATTCATAAATCCGTATGGAAGTAACAAAAGCGCGCACGCCGGTAAACGAGCGAAGTGCAAGGCGAACGATTATAAATAATGCAATGCTTTGCCCGCTATGCGCACGCGCGAATTTATTGAGGCATAAACTCGCGCAGAGTCAACAAAGTAAATTTCAAACCTTTGGTTTCCTGTATCATAGTCTCTATACTCTACTCTCTCGCGTATAGTAATAAAGATCGGCGCGATGCAAATACACAAGAGCAGCATGCAACTTGAGCTCGAATGAATTACAACTTATCATAAACGTTGTAGTGTATGTGTGTGTGTGTGTATATGTATAACAATGTTCCTTGAGGGGCGGAGAGAAAGACCTTAACTCAGCTCCTAAATAAAAGAGAAAACACATTGTTGCTGTTACTGTTGCTGCAGCGTCGACTTTTCGTATTAGCCTTCGACTGCAGCTCGTGATTTGCATGAAATTACGCGAAATTTTCATAAATTTTGTTACGATATATAGAGGGCGAATTTTCGTTATGTAAGTGGTAAAGCGTATATATACGAAACAGTAACAGTACGGTCGTTCATTGTTTTCAGGTCGCTAGAGCACAAAATTTATATAAATCATACTTATATATATTTTTATGTTGGATAACTCGCCGGGGCTTAATAGTTTTGCTGCGGTATTGAGGAACTATAAGCGCGGACATAACGGATTCCTATAATCAAATAGTATTAAGTTGTCTAATCGATAATAATTAATGTAACTATATAGACGTACAGCTACTACTTTTCCTTCTCTAAAGACACGCTCCAGTTAAAACAACTTTTTTGTCGATTCCATTGCGCGTTTCTTTTAACATCTTCTCGATTACTTCATTATTTACATCGTAAATCTATATATCTCTTCGCAATTGTTCCTCCCCTAGGTAATAAAATATTATTAACAAAAACGTTCGATATTACGAAACCGAAAAATACACGCATAATATACCCCATACCTCACTCCAATCCTATATATAACCATATCTTCACAGATCGAACCAAAAGACCCTGAAAGTGCATACAAAGCTCGCCTAAAGGCCCAAGCTACCGCTCTAGTAGCCGAGCAACGTCGGGCCCATGAGGCAGCCGAATACAAGGCCCACGCTGATGCTATCCTGAAGCTGCAAGCCCAGCAACGCGCTCATCTGCGTGCCCAAGAAGAGGCACATCACTATGCCCTCAACTTCGAGAAGAACCAACAACGTGCTCAGGCTCAAGCTCAGGCAATTGCTAATGCTCAAGCTTTAGCTCTATACAAGGCCCACCAGCAGGCACGTAACAAGGCCCAAGCGGAAGCTAAACAAGCGGCTAGAGCTCAACACGAGGCGAGGAAGCTCGACCCTAATAGCGCACCTGTAGTGCAGTATTTACTGCCGAACAAAGTGCCTCTACCTGCACCAGAGGTACGTTGAAGGCGTTTGCACAAAGGCACATGATTTTTATCGAGATGTGCACAGTAGTAACTAAAATATGTTTATTGCCGAATACCTATTGTATATAGTAGTTTCATTTTTTTACGTGACTTTTTTAACGCTCGTATAACGCTCGAAACACACTTGAACATTTTAAATCACTTTTTTCGAAAATTACATGTCTTGGCAGGGAATGAAAAAGCACGTTCGTTGTTAGAGGGGGGGAAAAAAAAGACGTTATGTTCATTCGAGAAACATTATTATTCGCGTTTACGAGTTTCCCACTCTCTACACCATAAGCTGCAATAATACAATAACAAAGTCTCTCGCGGGCATTATAACCACATAATAGAAAACCTCATAAATGTACACTTTTATTACGTGTCATATCGCAAGTGTATAGAGCAAAAATGACTTATTAGACTACTATGTTGCGGATAATATTCATTTCCTTATGGCAAAGTGTATATATATATATATATATATATATACGCGTATTCCTATATCGGCGTTCTATACACGTATATAAAGTATATACCTGTATATATTGAAACACAGTAATGATTTTAAAAGCCGAGCGCGCACGTGTGGCTGTGTAGATTTACGCGAGAATTAAGCAAATCGCAGTATATAATCCAGTCAATAAAACTCTCGCGTGCGCGAATGGATCCCGATTACTTAGCGCGCGAGCTGTAAATAAATTTTCCTTAAGCTCCCCTTACTCGCATTTATTATATATATATACACACACACACACCGCAGATACGAGTCATCGATCCTCGCGTATACGCATGGATATTCAATATGCTACTCATACTTGCACTTTTATATATACATTACGTAATCGGCAATCCATACATATAATAAACCACAACTCGCTTCGAATCGCAGGTGTACCTCCCGAAAGCTGCAGAGGCTCTGCGCGAAGCGGCAGCTCAGCAGAAGCGTTTGAAGAAACCACAGCATCTGAAACACCAACTGCTTATTGAAGATCTCGACCCTCAGCTTCTACGTCGTGGACCTGGTAAACACGAGGAACAACAGCAACAATATGTCCTCGTTGATGCGGATTATTACAGAAAAGCTCAGCAGCAGCAACAACAACAACAGCAACAACATCAACGACCATTGCTCAGGCAGAATGAGTACCAAGGATTGGAAGAAGTATCGCCACGACCGCATTATCAACAGCAATATCAACAAATCGATCCTGACAAGCTTGCACTTCTCGTACCCGTTGAACATCAAGGTCTAGGCCAAGGCCCGTAAAGAGGGAGAGTTGAGTTGATGAGATGAGAAGAGGTCGATGCGACCGTCTATCTCCTTCCTATTGCAGCTCTCGCCTGCCTGTATACGGGGATAAGCCCGAATTGTGCAGTATTCTGGTGCGACGCGCGTATAATCGTGCGCTCGTCGTACGTCACCCCTAGTACACTGACAAAGATATATAATAACGGCTTTTTTATGTGTTATGCGTATAACGAAGGGACGAGGGATTTTTTTTTGTTGCATTCTTTTATTTTTTTTTTTTTTGTTTTAATCTTGCTCATCTTTTAAACCGCTTTATTTTCTGAAAACATCGAACCGGTTCGGTTTACTTAAAATTTTATACGAGATATATACATTTTTGTCAGTGTATTTAGCTGTATTCTTACCGCCGCGAAAAATATCATTTTACGTTACATTGCAACGCCGTCGTGCGTGCACAGTGTTTCTTAATTTTTTTTTTCTTTTGTAATTTTTTATGATCTATGCCGAATTCCACAATCTCTCTATATATATATTTGTGTGTATGTATCGAGCACCGATATATAATGATAATAATACGCGCGTGCTTTACATAAGGGTTGCGTGCTCGTGCCCCGCGCGTTTTTGCGCAATGTAACGTAGACTTTTATTGCAATTTTGCTAGCGATAATTATTACCCGAGGCGATGTCTGGAATTGCTATAAACTATATATATTTACCAGCTCTCTGAGCGCTCGTGCGCTATATACGAAAAATAAGCTGTGCACTCTCGCGCAAGCACCAAAATTATACACACAAACCACATACGGAACATTTATAATATTATATATATATACACACACACACACACACACACACACACACACACACACACACACACACACACACACACACACACACATATATACATATAGCTGTAATTATACAATATATACCGCGTATATGTTTGTCAGTTTGTACCCGAGTGCATTGTCCGACGGTGAAGTGCACTGGGGTGTGATCGACGTTAATGACGACACACAGTAAAAATACATTTGTTTAAATAGACGATGATGTTGATGATGATGATGATGATGATGATGGTGATGCGCATGTATCTCTATGTATATCGAAACTTCGACGTTCTCTCGAGGTACCTATATAACGAGACACGAGAGTGAGAGACAGACCGATGGAGAGAGAGACAGAGAGAGAGAGTGGAAAGCAAATTCTCAAACGCACGGCAATACGCTTACTTAGTCACGATTATTATATCCTTCTAATCTTCTTTTTTTTTCTCTTTATTTTCTTTCTTTCTTTCTCATTCTTTTTTTTTCTTTTACCTTTTTTTTTATATAATGTATATTTATACGAACGCGCATATGAACGCCTTGTAATTTGTAAATATTAGATTCCTAATCGATTGTATTTCTCTTATTTTTTTATTTTGATAAAGAAAAAAACAAACAAACAACACGAATAAACAAATAAACAAATGATAATAAATAAACTGTATTGCTGTATGGTGTACCTTGTGTTATATTATATATATATATATACACAATAATATATATACGTGGGTATGAAAAATATCGAGACCGTCCTTAACGCGTGCATGCGCGCGTAATGCCTTGCAAGGACCAGAACCGCAGAGCTGCCGTCCGCGATGTATTATGCACTTGTCGAGCGGACGGCCCTGTGTCGTGTGTGTACATACTAGAAAGTTTAAATAAATGTATAAACGCATTTTTTTCGCAAACTCTAATGTTTCTGTGTGTACTTTTTTTTCTCTGTAGTTCCGTCCATTCCTTATATCTAGATTTATATATTGCTATGGGGATAATGTATAATGAGAAATTTGGTACTTCTTTAGGGGTTAGTATATATAATGTTGATGCCGCTGAAATAAAGTTTTCAGTAAGAAAAAATTAATATCAATTTTAAAGGTGATTTTGATAAATATATGCTTCAGAACGATATTTTACTTTAAAAGTGACAATAAATATTAAAAATTATTATAATTTGCTGTATACCCCGAGGACGTATTCTACTTCTCGTCGAATAATTGCCGTGATTTATAGTAAACCATAATAAATGTCTGAAAACATCGATTTTTCCTATAAATCATGTAATTCTTTCTAAGAATTGGAGTATGTCGCGCAGGGTTGCAACAACAAACCATATAAGAATTTTTACTCCTTCCGTCTCCTATATCATTCCATCTCTCAAACTATATATAATTATTTTTTTAATGTACCTCTACGTACAGTATAATACTCCATAGCGATGCTCCAAAAAATCATTTCACCTCTACTATACCAACCATTTTCCAACGCGAAACCTGTCACCGAGATCGCTCGATCGAATTAGAATGATTCCGGGTCGCTCTAGCTACATTATACCTATACCTGTATATATGTATACACCATAGCAACTAGCAACTTTAGCTCTCTAGCTCAGGCGAGAAGCAGAAGGTGTGACGCAACGGAACGAAAGTTTATATGCGCGCCACTATATAGATATATACTACCGCCTGATACACACTACAGCCTCGCAGTATGAGCGCAGAGTACAGAATCGCAAGCTTCTAATACTTTCATCTTCTACCGGCGCGCATACAGCTCGAGGTAGCCGTCGCCGCCACCGCGTGCCACTCCCTTTCGCGCTCGCGCGCGCGTGTTCTTTCGAACGTCCTTGACTGGAAAGGTGAGTTTTTCCTTTTCCCGCGAAATAAAACCCCGTGCGCGCGCGCGTAACGATCTATCAATTGTCGGTGTAGGAGACAGTGGGGGGGAGTGAGAGAGGCTACATAACGCCCTTTTACTCTACACTATAGCTGCACATACATACACACACCGAGTCGTTATTATATGAGCGCGCCCGCAAGTATAGACGTATCATTAGAGAGAGAGAGAGAGAGAAAGATGCATGTGCGGTAGTAGCTTAGGTCCTTTCCCGTGTGCGTGAGAGATTTTCCCCTGGTGTTTCATGCGCTATACTGACGGTGTTCTTTTTTTTTTGTTGCTTTGCTTTATTTTTGCGTATTATATATACGTGTCCTGCGGCTGAAGCGAAAATTGAGTGCCGTTGCCGTCGTCGGAGCACACGGCGTTTTATTTTCCGCTGCGTTTAAAATGCCAATGCCGACGCGAGGTTTATGAGCGCGCGGGTGAGCGGGTTTTAATTTACCGTTCCATTGTCAAAATGTTGTCCTAAAATGTCGTTTTTTTCTCTCTCTTGCTCTCTTAATGGCCGTTACAGGAGAGCGTTTAATACTTAATTAAGGGTAGGAATGTTTACCATTCCGCGCATAGTTTAGCATTTTAAACCCTGAAAATTGCCTGGTGTTTCGAATTGCTCGAATGAATAGGACATATAATGTTGAATAGGAGATAATGGTAGGGGCGGAAAGATTGAATGACAAAACGCAAACATATCGTCATTATACATTTTCATTTATTTATTTACCATTTTTTTTTCTTAACAAGTGTATTTTCACTTTCTTCTTATGGCATAATTGTATGCGCTCTCCGCACGTTTCGAAACGGGCTACTTGGCATACACGTTTTATTTTCGCATATGTTTAATATATATATATAATATATTTATATGTTGATATAAAATGAAAAAATTATAAAAAGTGTTTATTATTACGAGTATTTACAAAGTCTTTTCGTAGAAAAATTGTGTGTTTGCGACAAGCGAGTGAGTATGCGCTCGCCTCTCGAGTAGAAAAAGCTGACTTGGAAGTTCATTGACTGTCGATTAAGTAGTTGATTTTCGTTTCTTTTGGCCGTTCGAATGATTTATACTGACCGCGATTGCTATATGTATAGGTATAGCGTTATAGTGTGTTACGTACGGGTGACTAGAAAAAGGAAGGAAAAAAATTAAAAAGAAGGGAGAGAGAGAATAATAAAGAGTGATATAGAGAGCAGAATATTAATGGAAGGCCTTGCCAATTTCGTTTCACTCCGTGACAAAGAGAGATTATACATAAGGCGAGAAACAATCATAGCTCTGGAAGAGATCGCGCGCGCGGTAAATTTATCTTTTCTCTTAAGGCCTTTCGTCGCAATATATATAGCGTTCATTATAAATTTGTTTTTTTTTCTCAACGATCACACGTGGCTAGCGTTTGATAAAAGTATCCTTACAAGCTAAAAATATACGCAATACTTGTCCTCGACAGTGTGTCGTGTTACATACATTATGCATTGAATATAAAATATACGCGGTATCTTGCGAAAATGCAAAATTAAGTCATTCCTCTTAAATATATAGAAAATCTCGTTGCTCATAATACGACGCGCTCGAGTGCGAGCTCTTTCACTCTCGATTTTTTTTTCTTCTCTTCGCTCCTGCATTACAAAAAGCCGCCTTCGCCAGAAACTCGCATTCCCATCGTGTCTTCGTCATTCTTTTTTTCCTGTTTACGGTATAAAAAATTATCTGTATCGATCATTGGTTATGCAGATCATTAAGTATTTTTTATATATATCTATAAATATATATATAATATATATGTAAGTTGTGTGGAGTACATTGAAGAACCTGGACAAGTTCGCTGCAACGGCAGTGCGCGCGCAAGCATGCGGTCCTGCGTATGTATATATATGCATATTGTGTGCGCGTATCGTCTTTCAGTTATTAAAAAATATCATTACAAGCGATATATCAGTCTGATGTGTTTTGTTTTTTTTTATAATAACACACTGGGCGCGTCGTGAAAAGGGCGCGCCAGTGCCACGGAAGCTCATTGAATTTCGAACGGAAGAACTTATGGCTTTTTCTCGACATTTCGGCGAACTACATTCCTAAAGGCTATAATTTCGACAAAAAAGAGCCCATATACTTTATCTCGCGCGGAATTCATATATACGTGCTTTTCAATTATGTTCTTCTTCTTCTTCTTCTTCGCTCACTGACATGTACACGACACGTGTTAAAAACACACACATACACCCACTACCGCCGAGCCTCGGTAATAAAGCTTAATAATCAATGACTATGTGATGCTTATTCTGCTAATGGACGCGATGAAATACTGTGACGGCAACGGTCGTGATTTAATCCAAAAGATTCGCAAGATAATCTTGCACTTTCATGTGTATAAAGGAGTAACCGTCGGGAAGAGAAGAATACACACACAGACGGCGGGTTCTTCGCGCTTTTTTCTGTTTATATTGATTAAATAGAGCGAACGTCGCGTTACAAAAAACGTGCGCGCCTGTGCACGTTGTCACAGCCTCTTCGCATTTTTATATATATTTATAAAAATCATGGATGAGACAAAGTGGTTTGTGAAACGCTCAGACGGTAAGCAATGCATCGGTGATACATTTAAAATTTCAATTTTGAACAATTTCAATGCGTTTCACGGCATCATATTTTTTTAATCAAATATATTTGATTATAGTATTTCAATACCCTTTTAAAATTTAGAATTTTTCAACCCGATTATATGTAATATAACAGTTATTTAAATTTTAGTTCGAAAACCAGCAGTATGCCCCACATTAGCCGAATAAAATATTTTCACACTAAGAAAAGCATGCTTTCTAATAATAAAACGTATCTTGCATTGCTTAGCTTCCAAACGCCTTGCATACAACGAAGAGGAGCTTTGTATAGCGATCTCAAACGATTCCCAGGGGCAGTACAAATCGAAAATTGGACGTGCGGTGTTCTCGACTTCATTACCATCATAATCATCATACTTATCCCTGTCCACCACCCAACGGGTGATAAAAGTACATCGGAAAACGGAGCACAACGAAAGCATGGAAGTCCGCGTGTTCAGACCTGAGAGCAGTCGACGACGATCTCTTGAAGTTTATCAACAATTTGATCGAAGGTAGGTCGTTCCCTCGGATCGTACGACCAGCACTGCTTCTGCAGTTCTTGTAGAGCGGGCGGTGCCGCTTTATGCGCCGCCCAATCTATAGTCTGGTCCTTCAGCTGCTTCAAGACCGATTCGTCGTTGAGTTTCTTAAAGGGTAGCTCACCCTGGTGGAACATCTCCCACACGAGGACCGAGTACGAGTAGACATCGCTCTTAGTCGAGTATTCGTCCTCAAACACAGCCTCTTTAGGCAACCATCTTAGTGGGATAACTTGATTTCTGTGCTTCGTGTACTCCTGCTGATGCGGTTCCTTCGTCATGCACGTGAGGGATATCTTGATGGTGAGACCACTGGAGATCAGGCAGTTACGTGCGGCAACGTCCTTGTGGACTAGCCGATGGTCCGCTATGTGCTTCAATCCACGTGCAGCCTGATAAAGAACAAATTTATAATTAATATTAAACAAAAAATCACTCCCAAAAATGTTATAATTTTGATCTATACAATAACTAACCTGATTGGCAAGATTAAGAATCTGTGCAACTGTCAATTGTGGAGCAGCGCGTGGTTTATCACCCTCGATCTTTTCCACGCTATCCTTAGATTTCGAAGCCAGCAAGAACTGCTTGAGGTTACCCCAATCAGTATATTCTATGATCATGTAATCTGGCTCCTCATCTCGACACAAACCAACCAGCTTCGCTACGTTCTCGTGGTTCAACTTGTGCAGTAAATCAAGATGACGCTTGAACTCCTGCAGCACATTTTCATCCTTTGTGTTGCTCAGAGTCTTGACCATCACTATGCTCTCTTTAACCGTCGTGGTAGTTGTCGTTTCCTCGCTGGTATGCGGCTTGTACTTTGTAGAGAACACCTCGCCGAATTCGCCTCGACCGAGTGGTTTAAGCTCTTGTAGATGCTCACGGCTGATCGCCAGCTTGTCGTAGCTCGACTTCGACTTCTTCGAGTGGTTGCTGTTTTGGCTGTGTGCCGTGTCGGTACCGTCACTCTTGTGGGACTCTCGGTTCTCCTTCTTCTTGCTGCCGGAACTATTGGCTTTGACGTTGGTCTCACGGAGCTCGCACTGCTCTTCCTGAACTTCGCCGGTCTCTGCTTTTTCTGAACCAAACATTTAATTTATCAGCACGGTAATATTTGTCTAAAAAATATCGTTATGCAATAAAAACTCTTGTTACCTTGTCCATCAGTCTGCTCCTGGAGGTAACGCTGCTTCCTCCTGCGACGCCGGTAGCGGCAGTAAAGCATCAGTCCAACGACAAGTACCATATAGGCAGCTGCTGCACCTAATGTGATAATCACGGTTTTCGTCATCATCGCGCCGTCGTCAGCAGCATCAAGTTCCATATCCGCACGGTACCCATCGCCAGCTATAACGTGAATCGTATAAATTTATTAAAAAAATTTTTCCAATATTTGTATACATTAAAATAACTAATAATTTCCTATAAGCGCAAAAAACCGGAAACTATAAATTCTGCACATTCTCACGTCTTTTAACGCCTCTAATAACCCGGATCTTAGATAAAATCCGGAACCCATTTCCATTCAGAAACCAGTATATATATGCAGCTCAGCCCCCAAAAATCCTACAATAGCCCCTGCAAACTGTGCCTACCTCTCACGGTGAGATAGAGCTCCTCACGCTTGAGCCCACCCATGTTTCCCGCGGTGCATCCGTACTTTCCCTCGTCGCTCAGGTAGACCTCCTTGATATAAAGGCTCCCGTTGGCCATTACAAGAAAGCGTTCCTCTTTCAAACTGTTCATGATCGAGTCCTTGTCCCACTGTATATATGGTTTGGGATCACCCTCCGCAACGCAATGCAACAGCACTGCCGAGCCCTCCACTGCCGTCATGTTCTCTGGCTTCACCGTGAATTTTACGGCGACTAAAGAAGAAAAAAAAAGAAAGAACAAGCGTACAGGTATATATACACGCGTAAAGGGTAGCAAAAAATGGCTTTACAGCCAACATTATTATACTCACTGCCAACGTCGATCTTGATGGTGTGGTTGATCTGGCCCTGGCTGTTGGTGGCGACGCACGTGTAATTGCCCTTGTCCTCCTCGACGACGCCAGCGAAGTGTAGAGTGCCGTTCAGCTCTTGCACGTGCCGCGGGAAATGCTCTGCACCGTTCTTGTACCACTTGAATGTGGGCGGAGTCGAACCCTGCGCCTTGCACGAGATCTGCCAAGTTTACGAGGTATTGTACGCATTGGAATTGGAGCCAATTACGCGTGCAGCCGGGGTGCATGGCTATTGTGTGTGTGTGTTTTTTTTCTTGTAGACGGAGGGAAACGGATACGGTAATTTTCTCAGGGGTTGAAGGAAGGAAAGCGATGAGAGTGAGACGCGTGAGCTGGAAACGTCAAGAGATAGGTTCCAAGATGTCGAAGATTATTGGAGATTTCCGTATCGGATTTTACGTTAGATGAATTGGAAACGTTAAGTTACTGATCGTCGTATACGATGAAGATATAAAATTAGTAAGAGAAATATGTGAATTTCAGAAACTTTTTAATTGTTGTAGACTTGAATGTCACCTCTTTTGGTATATTACAATTACAGCAGTTGATTAATTTTGGAAATAATTGCCTAAGCAAAAAAAAATTATAGAAATTCTATAACGTGCAGATGTTATAAAATTAACAATATGTAATTTTAATATGATTCTAAATATAGTTTCTATCGAATCTCTACAAAATGTATGTAAAATCACGGTATTTAAATTTTAATTTACATCAGTATAACTTTTCTTAAACCATAAGATTATATATGATTTCAAAAAGCAAATGAAAGTTCAAATTATAAATAGACATGATATATAGATTTATCGATCGTTAACTTTTACTATATTATGTAATACCTTAGTAAGTAAATTAGTAACCGACCTTCACAAAAACACCGTGAGACTTAAAAATCGATCAACAGTCCCAAATCAAAAACATTCAACAAACCCGTTACAAATCACACACCCTTTTTTTAAAAAAGAACTCCTATTCCCTACGCATTAACACCACATTAACTTCCCAGAAAAATTCGCAACGAAATTTCCAATTTAAAGACAAAAAAAAAGATGGGGGGAGCAGAACAACGAGAGCCACTCACTTCCGTCGAGTTTTTGCGTCACGCGAAATTAAGCTCCTCGAGCAAATTCGAGAACAGAGCCCATTGTCACCACGCGCGCGCAGCTCCGCCTTTCGTAATGAGCCTGAAAGATATACCCTTTCGCCTTCCCCCCTTCTGAGCGCACGCAGCAGTCGCGTACACACGACAAAGCCATCCATCCCGCAGGATTCTCTTTCAGTGTGGGAGTCAATGCACGTAAACCAATTAAGAGGCAGTGCGAAACGCCCGGAGAGAAAGGGAAAAGAGAAAGCAAGGAAAAATGAGACGAGGGAGGTATATATATATGTATATGTGAGTGTGTATTATATATATATATAAAGTAATTAGCCAACCTTGGCGGTGGAGTTGAGCTCGAGGCGGCGGTCGACGGGTGTAGGTGAGAACTTGAGCTTCTCGCGCACAGCTAGCGCGGCAGGTTCTGACCTCAATGGTGGGAAACCCATCGTTATCACCTCGCAAGCGTAGCTACCCTTATCATCAACCTGGACGTTCTTAAAGACCAGTGTAGAATTGCCCGAATGCTCGATAACTCGGTACCTAATCGGACCACCTGATGCAGCACTTCCAATCTCCTTCAATGGTTCGCCATTTCTTAGCCATCGAGTTTGCGTAATAGGTGGTTCCATAGCACGGTATCCACAGCTTAGACTCGCTGGTTCGTCCTCCATTACGCTTACTGGCTTCGGTGATGCAGTCAACTCAGCCGGCCCTGCCATACACGCGCAAACACGAGGAATTATTAACCAGCCCCCGGCGTCGAGTCGTACAAATAGAGCGTGCAAGCAAGCAAGCAAGTACACGATGACGATTGCAAGCGAGTATATATATACATATATATATAGTGGTATAGAGTAGAGACGGGGGAGGGAAAAGAGTGTGAGGTGAGTTTGTATGCGCGAGAATGATGGAATTTTTAAAGCGAGCGAAAGAGCGACGCTGTTTACTGCCCGGGAAATGCTTTCCGTGTTTTCAAATGTTGCGAACGGCGCAAGGGAGAGAGAGAGGAGAGAAGAGAGTGTACAATTCACCGGCACAATGCTGTACGCTCTTCATTGTGTGTACTTACGGGGTTGCTATGCGTCTATGTGTTTGTGTTTGTATGTGTGGAAAGTATGACGGGTAGAGCGGATGTTTTTGTGCGTATGCTTTTATGCCGAAGAAAATAACGTGGGGTGGGTGGGTAGATATATATTTTTTTTTATAAAAATATATATAATGTTTTTTTGAAAGAAATATGTTTTTACCATGGTTATACACGCAAAGAGAGCGTGAATTTTGAATATGCACCGAGTGCATTGTTGGGCTGATGTACGTTAGGTAGTTGGCGGAAATTCGTGTATATTTTTATAATTTCTGACGGAACGGTGAGAAAATGTTTTTCTATGGGCGCTCGTCATCGTGTTCTCGCGTTAGTAAAGATAACATCGAGGTCGTGAAGTATAAGAACTCATTCGTTATGATAACAATTGAAAATAAATACAGTAAATGAGAAAATTTGTGAATAAAAGTATAGAAATAAATAGAGAAAAATAAATGTTTTACTTTTGCTATTTAAATTTATCTAACAAGCGTATCTTTACAGAAAGTTATGAGATAAGCCATGTATAATTAAAATGTTTCTCAATCATTAAAAATGTAGGTTATATCAATGAATATTTACTGCTCTTTAAGAGAAATACAATACTATAAAAATTATCAACTCCGCCCCTTATATATCTTAAGCCAATTTGAGAACCAACATAATTTTTAGAACATAAAATTTTTATGGAAAATACTAATAAAATTACTCCAAAAAAATCTGATAATAGTTTTTACGTAAAAAACACAAAGTAGTTTTTAAATACACGTAAAGCGAAACAAATGTTTCTTAGCACCAAAATGCTTAAGCATATAGATAATATAAATATTAAATATAGCGTCGGGTGGAAGGAAGAAGGTTCTATTTAGGCTGAGCGCTGAAAAACGTTCTATTTGGGCCGAGCGTTCAACAACGTTCTATTTGGGCCGAGATTTCAAGAAGGTTCTACTTGAAACGCAAATTTTTATATTGAAATTTAGGTTGGCAACTCTATATGCATAAAATTGAAATATATTTAAATTTATTATGAGTAATTATTTATAATGTCAGATTTCGACTCTTTTTACTTTGACTGTAATAACATTTTATTGCTGTAATGAAATAAAATATATATTTAAGGATTACAAATATTTTATAAATATTTGCGTTTCAAATAGGACCTTCTTGAAATCTCGGCCCAAATAGAACGTTGTTGAACGCTCAGCCCAAATAGAACGTTCTTAAACGCTCGGCCCAAATAAAACGATATTCAGCGCTCGGCCTAAATAGAACCTTCTTCCTCCCACCCGACGATAGATTCTCACATCACCTTAATAATTCCAAAATTAAACCATACATTGAATTAATTATTATACTCACAGGATACAGCGATACGCACTCCCATCTCATTGACCCCAGCCATATTCTCCGCCACACAAGTATAATTCCCAGCG
Organism: Torymus texanus; assembly: GCA_036873485.1. Classification (NCBI taxonomy): domain Eukaryota; kingdom Metazoa; phylum Arthropoda; class Insecta; order Hymenoptera; family Torymidae; genus Torymus; species Torymus texanus. The sequence continues at coordinate 4,441 of JAYJLV010033805.1, read as the reverse complement.
TCTTCATCGCGGCGAGCCTTGGCAACAATCAAAGTCTCATCCTGGACACGTACAGGCCCAGAATCGCTGACGATACGGCCCTGAGGGTCACGCCAGTAGAGTTTCGGGGTGGGCAGACCTCCCGGTGTTAGACAGCTCACCTGCAGTTCCTGACCCTCGCCTACCACCGCCAGCTGCTCACGAAGCGAGGGCTCGAACGAAGCGACCGATAGATTCTTCAGGTCTATGGACAACATGAATAGATACATGTATGTGTATGTGTATGTTGGGTGAGACGTGATGAGATAGAGATCACGGGTGGTGACAGCTTTGGGGGAAAGTTTTGCCGGCTCTGTCGTGTAATAGATGTTGTCAACGATTTGTAGAATATATGTTATGTTTTGTAAAGGAGAAACTTGAAGATTTGTGTTTAGATTGGGAATGAGTTTTCACCTTTGCGGTCATCCGCCTGTGAGTGGTTTAGGCAATTTATGTAATGAGATCGATGTAGTTTTCAAGTTTCGATCCTTTTTATTATAATTTGAGAAAAGTTTGTAACTTTTTGGCAAACTCTATTCACAAAGAGAAAACTCAATCCCAACTTTACCAAACTAAACTTTTTCGATATGCAGTTATACTATATATATATAAGATCAAATCAACATTTTTGTATCCCGTATTATCATAAAAAATGAAATAACTTACAGGCAATCTGCAGTTCGGCAGCGTATATCTGTGCCGTATCAGCTCTTAACCCATGACACGAGTAGAACCCTTTATCCTTATCCTCAGCCTTCATAACCACCAACGTTCCATTGTCCATCACTACCCTCTCATCATCTGACTCGATGGGTCCACGTTCCTCGAAGAACCATTGCACGCGGTCGACATTGTCGAAGATGCAGGTAAAGCTGGCTGATTCACCCCGGCGTACGATCGTCTTTTGCGGAACCACACGAATAGTCGCTGTCTCGTTGCTTGGTACGATGAGGGGCAATGGGTGAGCGATGGGTGAGACACCCGCGTTGTTACGGGCCAAGCAACGGTACACGCCGTTGTCCTCAGGGCTGGCTTCCGAGATCACGAGAAGGTTGCGTTTTGTCTCCAGGCGGTCGTTTTTCGTGATGGTCTTGGTGTTTCTATAGAGGGCGAAAGCGAATATGTATGTTTAGAAATAAATGAGTAAAACGAATCGTCATATATACGTGAAATGAGAAAAAGCCATTAAGCTAAACGAGTCGAGATCTTGTTCTAATGTCCCGGAACTGATCGGTTCGCGTTACACGTTATTTTTATCGCGTTAGTTGTATTACTTTCTCAGAAAAATTATAGATAAATGTGTTGATCCACGGAAAAACGTAGAAAGCCGACGTCATTAAAGTTTAAAAGTCGTAAAATTATCATTGCACGTGTGCAATTTTATGAAAGTACACTCTAAGAAGTATAAACTTACAAGCACGCTCGGGTGAATATTTGAGAAGGTACAGATGTCAGAGTGATATAAAATATATATTTCGAGTAACAGATGTGTCTCAAGATATGACAGCACTACTTACGCTGCACGCTGCGCGTTCGTAAAACGAAATCACTCTCTTAAAATGCATAATTGACTTTAAAAAACTTTTTCATTCCGAAAAAGTACAAAGTTTTTATCTAGCACCGTAACTTCTTTTATTTCATTGTACATGAAACCTTACAGAAACCCGAAAATCAATAAAATCATCCTCCACTATAGCGTCCGAAAATATAACATCCACTTCTATACCTGGTATAGAAAAGACCGTAGGCTATCCTAATTACAGGTATACATATAATCGGTGGTTACTTCTTACCTGAACCACTCGTACTTGAGCTCTCCAGAACCATCCACGTGACAACGTAGCTCGACCCTGCCACCGGCGCGGATCACTGGCGCCGGCTTTGGCTGCTGGAGCATCACAGTCGCCTCGCTGATCCCTGTAATCGGACGGAAAGAAAAGGGAGTAGAGTTATACGTATATATACAGATATACATATATATACAAAAGACCTATACCGTTTCTCCCCCCTTTTTTTCCTCCTTACGTAAGTATATATAATGTGGAAAGATTCACGCGTATACCTCCAACGGCGTCTCGTGTCCTCGTAAAGTGTGTAATTTACATTTATATTAGAGAAGGGGTGTGTGTGCACGCGTGGAGCATCGACGATTTGAGAATGGGGCACGCTGCGCGGTTCGCGGTGAGAGACGAGACGAGAGGAAGAGGAATTTCATAAATATGTGTGGGCGTGTGTATGGGTGCGCGGGCGTTGGATCGTGTACTAGGAAGCGGTGAGGACCTTGTGGTTTTGCCGCGCCACGTATAGAAGAGGCAACGTTGCGGAATTTCCATATAAGCGAGCGGCTTGCGTTCTTTGTGCTTGTTAAACAGCTCAATCTACTGAGAAACGTATATAATATGGTCGAAAATTTAATATACAGTTGGATTGTGATTTTCTGTGCATTATGAGGAATTTGATTTAAGTTAATGGTATATGTAGTCACACTTTTTCCATCTATCAAGCTATCATGGTTGCTAGTTAGAGAAAAGTATAAATATAAATAACAACAGACTAATTTTTAGCGATGTATTGATACTTTATATCGTTTAATTAACTAAATTTAACTTTTATCGTTTGTTGCGTTATGAGTACATGTTGTTTTTACAAAACTTTGTGATTTTTAAAAAGCAATCCCGCGCGTAAAAAAAATTTCGAGGGTAATGTATGGGCCATATATTGGCTGAATATTGGCCATAGTTTTCCCACAAAATATTTATATATGTGGCCCACACTTTGAGAAAAAAAAATATGGGACTAATATAGATGTGATATGGGAAACAGTATGGCCAATATTCGGCTTATAGGCATCAGAGCCACATATTGCCTATCTACTGCGCTAATGTGGGAAGTGCGGCCGTCATATTGCCAATATATTGATCACGAAATCATTTTATTCTCGGGAAATAGTAAATAATGTAGATATTTAAATAAGACTATTTCATATTTATAACAGCTTATTTTGGATGCAACAGATCTAATTATCTAATTGATTACATACATTCGATACATTAATGTCATCACATTAACTCTGATAAATAATTAATTAACCAACAACCCAAAAAAATGCGGAATCTCAAAGCTTTTAGAGAAAAAATATTTGATTACAAAAAGCTAAGCATTAGCATTGACTCACCCTCCCCCCTCGATCCGCTCCTCTAACCGCAGACATCCGGCGGCTCGCTTTCACCGACAATTAGCTTATTCAAAATGCAACATATCTAATTATCTAATTGATTACATTAGACGAATAAATTATAATGTCACTACATTAACTCTGATAAAAAATGAATTAACCAACAACCACAAAAAAAATGCGGAATCTCAAAACTTTCAGAGAAAAAATATTCGATTACAAAAAGCTAAGCATCACTCACCCTCCCCCGTCGATTCGCTCCTCTAACCGCAGACATCCGGCGGCCGCTCGCTTTCACCGATAATTAGAAAACTGAAATTAGACCACCTATCGGGCCACTCTAACCTTTAATTTCGGAAAAAGGCGGAAAATCGTGTAGAGGGTGCCTGATAACGAAAAAAAAAGCAGCGAAAGAGACCGAGAGAGAAACAATTTTTCCCTGGCATTTTCAATATACCGTCATTATAATCCCAAGGCCGCTCCGGCTCTACACGCTCTGGGAATACGAATGAATATCAACGCTCGAGTCCCCGTAGAGACGTGATTCTCCTCCTCCCTCACCCGCGCACCCTCGAGTGATAAGGATCTTCCTTTTAATAACGTACAAAATTGAACGGCTGAAGCGAACGGCGGGAAGAGAGAGAGAGAGAGAGAGATGAATCAAAAGCATCACGAGGGAAAAGAGCGCGGCCGTTGCTGCTGCTGCAGAGCCGCGATTGCTTTACTCTTTTCGCTTCGTCTCTTTCTCTCTCTCTCTCTCTCTCTCTCTCTCACTCTCATCCCGCGTCATTTTAACGCTCGAGTCTAGGCGAAATTAGTCGAAAATATACGCGAGGATGCGTACGCGTTATATACGAGAAGCTAATTAAACTTCCGGCTGCTGTAACGCGATATATACACACACACAAGAGAATATACACGAGCGATCAATTGTTTTACACGAGTGTACATATAGCAGCGGGGGTGTATATAGGTATGCACGCACTCTCTCTCTCCGGGTTTACAATGGGTACAATTGACGACAATACAGCAGACAGGAGCTCGCGAAAAATAATGCGCTCTCCCCAAGAGAGTGAGAGAGTCATAATTACCGGGATAAATTAGCCCATTCATGCCGTACGCTGAAGCGGTTCTTTCATATACCTGATGTATATGCACACATTGCAGCAACCGTATATACACACACACACACACACACACACACACACACACACACACACACACACACACACACACACACACACACAC